>JABUQX010054400.1:22500-35000 GCA_015478945.1 Trachelipus rathkii
GATCATCAACAAGAAGAGAATCATGTACAGTAAAAATCAAAAAATGGTAAATCCTCAAGGAGCAATCCTTATCCCCTTCCTTATTCCAACATAATTCACAGCCGACCTAACCAAAAACAACAAACAACAACAACAATATAGCATCGCAATAGAGACATTCGTATAGTCAACCACACACCAAGAACCAACACAACCATTCTTCTAACTTAACAATACATCAACCAAATTCAAACTTGGCTAACTGACAAAGAATGTCTGCATCACCTAACAAATCATCTATCACACTAATAAAAACAGACCATCAACTTGGCTTTGTCAATTTTAAAGAATCTTAAATCATCGTGAGTCATTCTCACAAACTGTCACCGAATGACTGACGTTTAATTAAATCACTGAACTCGCTGCTTTCACTTCTTGCTATTCTCGTCATTTATACCCTTCTCACAGACCACACACTCCCAAATGTTGTTCATTCCTCATTTTATCAATTCTTCTCACACCTAACACCCCCTAAGATTGTCCATCTGAACACATTACATCTTAGATTTATACGGTACCTCTTATTCCAGACCATAGTTTCAGTATTATACATTAATACAGGTAACAACATACCTCATGCCAAACCCCTAAGCGCACTCAAGAGTTTAGTTCCTTCGATCCAGGCATTAATTTAAATTTGTCACCAGCCACCATTTTACTCATTCACACCTTTCCTATTACATTCTGCAACATCCGTTCCCTTTTCATCCAACATATATATCCTAAAATATTTAAACCTCGGATACTTTGTTCCAGTTGCTCACGCATTTAATATACTTCACACTATGGACTCTCCTCACTCACTACCATAACCTTACTCTTTTATCTACCATTTACTTTCAAAACCCCTCTTTTACACCCCTGCCAAACCCCTCTGCCATTCCTCTGAATCTCTTTTCAGATTCACCACACAAAACCAAATTATCTGCATTCAATAAGCTGGTCGGCACCCTCCATTCTCTGCCATTCTTCATCAGTCTAACACCTTCCCCTGCCACTCCCACCTCTATTCTTTCATCACCCCATCCATATACAAGGAGAATAACCAAGGAGACATAAAACAACCATCCCTGCCTCCAACTCTGGCTATTAGTATTAAACAATCACTTTCTACTCCTTTATTCTTTCACACGCTTTACTATACCGTCATACATACATTCGATTTCATTCAGAATCCTACCAAAAACACCATATATCACTAGCACCTGCCACGAGCTTCCCTATTAATCCTGTCATACGCGTGTTGGCAATCTATAAAACCTAAATACAATTTATTCTTCTCTCATTTTCTCAATCATTTGTTTCAATGTAAAAATTTGATCCACACATCCTCTACCACTTCTAAATGCACCTTGTTCTTCACCAATTAGTCCCTTCAGTCCAGCTCCCATTACTCTTTCAACCAAAATACCAGCATATATCTTTCCTACAACACTAAATAAACTAATTCCCCCATAGTTCCTAATAATTACCCTTACCCCCCCCCCCTTACCCAGTTACCCTTATATATGGGTACTATTTATTACTGCTCTTCTCTAAATCTGAACTATACCCTCTATAAATAGTTTGTTACACAGCTTCCAAATCCATTCAATCACCATCTCGCCTCCATTCTTGATCATTTCACCAGTAATTCCATCTATGCCTGCAGATTTATCATTCTTCAACTTTCTCACCCTACCTATTACCTCCTCCCTACTAATTACCTCGTCCCCAAAATGCCTATTACTTCTTGCCCCACCAAGCCCACTTGCATTCACTATCACCTCTTCATTACTGCCAGTATTATGTAGATTTTTGAAGTAATAATAATAATAATAATAATAATAATAATAATAATAATAATAATAATAATAATAATAATAATAATTTACCTTTAAAGGATAAAAGTGGACCAGTGAGGCTGAGTGTTCATATAGTGTCATCAATCAATAATATAAATGTTTTCGTTTCTGCTCGTCAAACCCATACCATATCATCATGGACATTGCCCATTATATTTGAAGAACTCGGACAGAAGTAAGAGAAAATTGTTAAATATTGTAATGAAGTGAATGTGTTTGTTAATAAAGTTACTATGGCAAATTTGTATATAAAGTTTATTATTTACTAGTCTTTCAGCTGTTATATTTCATAGTAAATCACACTGTATTACATATTTCAAAGTTGTTTTACTCAAGTCTGTTAGCCAGCTTTAGTAAACCATTGAAATGGTATTAAATTTTTCAGAAAGTTTGTATTCATTGATATATATATATATATATATATATATATATATATATATATATATATATATATATATATATATTATATATATATATATATATAATTATATATATATATTATTATAATATAATATATATATATATATATATATAATATATAATTGTAATGTCATTAGTAATTCATTTGACAAATAAATTAATAAATAGGTATAAAATTTACAATTATAAACATATAGCTAATTTGGTAACAGACATTGTCTAATTCCCAGTGCTGAATGAATGTCATTGACAAATTGGTGAAACTTGTAAAGGTAAAATGGTATTGCTATTGTTACAGGTTATTGATAGTAATGACATAGCAGGACAATCTTAAGTAATGTTATTAAGTAATATATTTAAATTTATATTATTTAAACTTCGAACATTGTCGTCATCTTAATCTGAGGCTCTGGGAAGCTAGTAAGTTAGCTACCAATAGTTCAGTAGCTGTTACCTAGACACTAGGCAGGCTTGCACTGGATACCTCCCCAAGGAGCTGCCCACCAACCTACCAGATCTGGGTTGAAAATTAGGTGGTTGAAAGAATTTTCTTTACTTTTGGTCTTGTTTGGTCAAAAGTTTGACATAGACTTGGGGTCAGAAAAAGCTAAAAAATTTGTAAGTAGATATATAACTATCTAAGACAGGTTAGACAGCCTAGTTAGTTACTAATGTGAAATAAAATTGGAAAATGTGATTCATTCACTGACTTAGTTACTAATGTGATATAAAATTGGAAAATGTGATTCATTCACTGACTTCATTCAATCCAATGTTACAAATTAGCTATATAATTTATTGCATACTATATAAATTTATAAAATAATGGAAATTCGAAATATATTCTAGTAAATTTATAACGAAAGAGGAAAGAATTTTTACTTTATTTACTGAAAAGTTTATTTAGTAATTTTAATAATGGAATCTAGTTATTATCTTCTAGTCAATAAAATTTAAGGATAAATTCACTTGTCCTTTTATATTAAATTTTAAAAATTATTTTTTTTCATTCTCATTTATTTCAAATATTTTAAATATTTAATATCAGTGAAAATCTTGAATAAAATACAACTATGCTCACTAATAATGAAACAATATAGTTGTTATTTTGCATATTAGTAATTTTTTAAAATACTCTCAAATAGTTGAAAATAAAGAGCTAAAATTTAAAAACCCCTCAAGAAAACCACTTGCAGCTAGGTTTTTTGGGTTTTGTCAGGTGGACATTTTTATTTTTTTTGGTGTAGTTTTTTTTAATGCCAACCCTGATATATTGCAATACCAAGCAATGTTCATGTATTAAACAAAATTTAAAGTATTATTTAATCTTTAATGTATGGTATGTACCATCTCATTAACATGAACTTATTTATATATATATATATATTATATATATATATGTATAAATAATTCTTAAGTTGACATACATTTACGTCTTTAATATAGATACACACACACACTCATATATATATTTCAACATCCGCATCTCACGGAGTAATTAAAAAATCATAAACATCGCATCCCAGAATACACTCAAAAAAAATATAACATCTGCTGCATCACTAATTTAATATTCAATATATATAAATTATATTATATAATATATATAATATATTGATATTTGTGGCATTATAGGTAATTATAAATATGTTATATATAAATAAAAATATTTACTTATATAAGTTCATTAATTTTATTTTTCGCAAGCCAACCCTATAACTCAATTGAAGAAGTTTTGTGTCCACCTTACAAGGAAAATAATGATAACCTAGATTTTCGAATTGAAACCTCCAAGTTCAATCAGTGAATATTTCGTTGTTGGTCTGACTGAGGTTCCGACCAGATTGAAGTGCACGTAGATTGTTTGTTATATCTTCATTCGTCGTGGTTTCCTTTCTTGCTGGCAGGCTTGTTACTAATATTGATTATCACCAAGCAGTGTATGGTTCTTATTTCAATTTTTTTTTTAGCACGCTGGAATCATTTTATTTTAAGATTATTGTTATTTATAGTTGGTCAGCATATAAAATTAAATAAATAGTTCTCAAGCTGTTATATTATTTATAGAGTAGTTGGTAAGTCCGACCTTATTTTGTCTGACCACCCTTAAACGTACCTGATGACATTTGTTTTTTGCTTTTTTGTATGTGTGTGCTAGTTTGATTTTTCTCTTCAAACCAATGAATTTACTTCAATTTTTTAACAATGCCTAAATTTTAAATTAGTATTTGAGTTTCTAAATTTTTCAGTTACATATTTAACCTTTTTTTGGGCTTTTTTGGGATTTTGTGCAAGCATTTAATTTTTTCTATTAAATATCAATACTTTTGAACGAGTTATTTGAACAGAAATAAATTTAAAAATAGTGCGAAGCTTTAAAAGTAGTTATAATGTGTTCTTTTTAGTTTAGTTTAATTAAATAGCTATATTTTTATTTTTTCATTGAAATTTTTTGTAAGCTTTTATTTATTATTATTATTATTATTATTAATTATTATTAATTATTATTATTATTATTATTATTAATCATTATTTTTTTTTTATTATTTTATTCATTATTAATTATAATTTATTTTATTATTATTATTATTATTATTATATTATTATATTATTATTATTAATTATTATTTTATTTAACTTTCAATATGAAATTTGATTTTTTTTTGCAAGTTTTTTGTTTTATTCTAGTTTTCGTTTTGTTATATAATTTTTTAGGAAATTTCTTTTATTTTAAAAAATTCCTACCCTGGACCCTCGAGAGAAGCGAGAGGGGGGGGCTGAAGCCCCACCCAGGTGGAAAAATAAAAATATAAAATATCAAATACCAATATATATATATATATATATATAATTATATATATATTATATATTATATATTATATATATATATAATATATAATATATTATATATATATACTATATATATATATATATATAATATGTCAATACTATATATAAAGAACACATATAAATCTTTTTTAAAGCTTCAGAATATTTAATTTTTTTTCTAAGTTTCTGAATTTGTTTAATTCATAGAAAAAGTTAAATGCTTGCATGAAGTACCTATGGTCCCTTTTTTGTACAAGGTTAAAGAAACCAGTCAACGTGACAGCAACACCAGTTTCACCATGGGCAAGACTGTACAAGTGGCAAGAAGACCAAGAATCCATTCTTATATCCGCCCAAAAGTGTTGGTAAAAATTGGTGGAAGTGTTTTGGCACTTTACTTTCCATCCAAAATGGCAAGGTTGGCTCCTTCCAAATTATTATTATTATCTTAGAGAACAGCTTTAGTATGAGCATTTTTACTAAATACTAACCTACCATCTTCTAACCTAACATAAACTAACCTACCATGTTCTAAACCTAACATAATTCTAACGCCTAATTAGTGTCGTTGGAACCCAAGACCAAGCGATATCCATGTCTGATATGGTCGTTACCAGTCCTTTTTCAGAAAAATTTCAGAGGAGGAATTGATAGCCAAAAAATCACAAGTTTCTCAGATGGGTATTTATAGTAATTTTACCTTGCCCTGAGATAGGCATGTACAGGAGTGGAGGTAGTATTATATATAATTTACAACTTGGCAAATAAAAGACTTAAGTAACCTTGTTATAACACGATATACTACCTTTTATATCTTGAAGATAATCCTAAATAATCTTTCCATTGTCTTATATTAATATAGCAAAATATAATTGACTTGAAATTGAAAGACTGTGATTAAATAATAAATTATTTTATAATAACATTTAAAACGGCAGTTATTGTGGAATAATATTAGGTATCAAAATTAGGAAAGTAGTGGTTCAATCATAACTATGAGAAGACCAACCAAGATTTGACACTATAACTAATTTTACACAGGGTGTGGGTGATGAGGTCATATGAGGGCGTTTTAATTATATCTAACATCTAAGAAACCCAACCATTTTACCCTTAATATAATTGATTTAATTAGAAAAATGTATTCGGGATTTCCCTGGTATATTTTGTATTGTAATATTATTGAAGGTCTATGATAAATTTGTTTTTTACTCGTTACTCTCTAGTTACTTTTTGTATATTACATTAATGTTTCTTTTTAATATTCAATAAACGAAGTTCTTTTTATATGGGCACACTAAAATAGAAATTAAAGTCCATCTTCTGAACATAAGGTTGTATGATTCCTTCTTTTGGCTCTATATTGAAAGAACATTTCATATAATAATATATATATATAATATATATATACTATATATGATACTAGTATATATATATTATATATATAGTATATATATAGTATATAATATTCTTTATTATATATTATATAATTATCATATAATATATATATATTATATATATAATATATATATATATATATTATAATATATACTATATATATATAATATATATTAATACTTATTTTATATAATATATATAATATAATCTCTATCACTATAAAAATACTTTAAGACGCTTTATAATATTTATAGATATATAAATCCACGTTTTTTGAGTATATCCATTATTATGAGATTTTTAGGATTTAATAATTCAATATATATATATAGTGAATAATATATATATAATATATATATATATTAATATTTTATAAATAATATATATATACATATAATATTATATTATTAAAAATAAGTACATAATATATATATATTAAATATATAATATATAAATATATATATATAATATAATTATATATATATATTAAATAATATATATATATATTAATTATATATATCTATATATATAATATTATAATATATAATTATTATATATATATAATATATATAATAATACGAAGAAATGAAATTTGTTTTCATTGCACCATTCCTATTCCCCTTATTGTTAATTGGTTTGTATTAGTTTTTATTCTGCGGCTTGCAGCGGTATTATTTCTATTTGGTACACCCACCCTACATTCGATGCGATAGGTCAGATATAGCAGGGGGGAGAGGGGGGGCAAGGGGGGCTCACTTGCTTTGGTGGCTCACTTTAATCTTGGCGAAACAAAAAAAACAAACCTTATATGTTTGCTATGAAAGATGCCTTCTAAGGTTTATTAGTAGATAAAAACAAAAAGATGGCATCATATCCGCATTTAGTGAGATAATTACGTAGTAAATTACTATATTGGTATCATATTATAAAACTTACATATTTTCCTAAAGAGTCTGTTTAATGTGGTTCTTCTTTTTCCTATTATGGATTTGTGAGAAGTCACTAACTTAGTGTTAGTGAGCATATGATATACTCAGCTAGGCTTTCGTGACACTAATATTAAAGTACCCGCTGAGTGAGTGAGAGATGCTCTCCAGGTATGCTCGGATAGGACATTGGGCGGCTGCCAAAGTGCCATATCTTAAATCAGTCTCGCGAGAGAGGACGGTACATTCGTTTTGGTTTGCACACATTCAACTGCACGAGACGAGCTCAAGTAAAAAAAAACAGAATGGAAGAAATTAAAAAAAGCGAAGATGAAATGTAAGAGCAATTTTTCGGAGGAATATCATTGAATTTCCTTATGAGTGTGCTCTACGAGTATATCCGAGCCGAGTGAGGCCTCTTAACGGAGGGAGTACACTCCGGCCGAGAATGAAGAGTGCTCCATGAGTCTCAATGAAGGGAGAATTTTTGAATAGAACCTATGATTAAATGTTCGAATAGAAAAGTGGTGATGTGAATTGAAATATAGAACCTATTAATCAAGGAACAGAAGAAATGCGCGTCTGAAACACGTATACTCAGTCTCTGATATTATCAAATGAACTTTATCAATATTTGTGTGGAAATATTAATACATATAAAATAACATGATTTATGTTAATGATACATAAAAAAAATTTGGCTATGTATGCGGGGCCGATGAAACTGCAGATTTGTCAGGCAATGAGCAAATATGTCTATTGGATGTAAGATTTTATTGTGAGTGATACTTAAAAATGTAACTATTCTCATATGAAAAAAGTTTTCTGGTATTTGAAAAGTTACGTTCGAAGGATGTGATTAGATAAAAACCAATGCCAAAATCAGTTTGTCTATAGTCACGTTAGGTATCTCACAGTGAGGTACGGGTATAGTCTATTATAGTAAGAATAAGCCGGCTGCGCTCAGTCATTATGATAAGGTAATAAAGGATTAGTGAGCATGGAGTTTCAATAAGGAAAGCTGACGTGAAAAAATTATTTAAAAAAAAAAAGGGATTTATATTTTCAATATGATGTTAGTAAGCCTATTACAGTCGGTATTGTAGTCAATTATAATGATCTCATAATAAACAATTATTCCGAGGAAATCTCTAGAAACACTATATTTAGTTTTGGATAACATTATTAAAATGATCAAACTTCACTTTGAGAGATACACTCTTAGTAATACACTATATAAGTTAAATTTCATTTACCCGTAGATAGCTTGCACTCAAAACTTTTGTTGAAATTCACCTCAGTTATGGACTCTAAATATCTATTATCATTATTTAGTATTGCTACTGTGTCCTCATTATAAACCATGAATTTAATATAAAATTGTTTTAGGTGTGCTAGAATGTGAGTCAGAGGAAGGTTGGTGCTCACGAACAGTCACACAAGCAAAGAATAAAACTTTGTTTTCTATTTCATAATAAGTAGATATTGGTTCGGAAAAACAAGTACTCAAATTATTTCATTATTTTTCGTCTTCACACGTTAAGATAGTCCAAATATTTTTTTGCTTTTAGCTTGAACCTAGAATGGCTAACATTATTCAAAAAAAAAATATTTGAACTTAATGCAGTGCTCTGAATCAATGTCCAAATATAATTTTGAAAGTTGTCCAAGCCACTGCAAACTGCTGATCAAATAATTGTGATCTGCTCTTATATCCGCCAATGTTTTTACTGCTGAGTTCTTAGTAGAGTTGCACCACTAGAAAAGTACATAATCACAACACTACAATAAAGCAAGTCATCTCTGAATGAAACTGTGCTTTATATTGGAAGGTTTTTCTGTACTTGTGCTTTTTCTTGACTCACTTTCATTTTCATCCTCTTTAGAGACTAGAATTTTTCAGAATATAAACAAAATGTGCCAGCAATTCAATTTTTCATTTGCATCCAGTCTTTTCAGAGTTTTTATATTGATCCCTTTCAAATGATCAGCAAAATTCATACGAAACTGACTAATGGTAACCTTGGAACTTGATAAAAAATGGATGACAAAAAGTTGGAATAGAACTTGGAACTTACTGAAGTCTTTAAAGAAGCCAACCCAGATTTATATTTCCTCCAAATCAAATAAACTTAGTCCTATTATTGCAACACTTGTGCTATACCGTTGCTCCAATCAAAGTACCATTGAAAAGAAATCTTTCAAGCACTCTGGAAGAGTTAAAGGAATTGGCTTGGATAAGAAACCACAATGTATCCACCAATAAGAAAATGAAATATTCCATCAGAATAATTAGGAATATAGAATTTATAAAAAAAAATTTCTCGAATTAGAACAAATGTAATTCGCACAAAATCCGCTGAATAGATCTATCAAATAGGCATCTATGCCCCTAGTGATTAGATTTAATATTTTACCACTGTCAGGACTCAAGTATTCGCCAACCCCCATATAAATTACTTTCTAACCGGTTTCCTAAATATAGTATTTATTTTCTACCTCACCCCGTCGCACACAGAAAGAATTTCTAAATGCACACTCACTGTTGAGATTGTTATTTTTATTTTTGTTTTTAGTATTTATTTGTTTATTTTTTATAATCTTTATAATAGACCGATAATAACTTTTTTTTATTCTATGATATTTTTTTTAGCATTTGAAAGGAAAAATTTGTAAGCTTGAACCAATACCGCTCACAGACAAGCTAACACAGCAGATCATCCCGCATGACACTTTGAAGAGGGCTAAAATTTTACGTAGACCGGTCTATATTTGAGGATCAGTGCGGAGCAAGACATTAACATCCAATTCACAGAGCTCCATTTGCAAGCTTGCTCCCTAAACATCAAATCCCTGCGTGCAACACGATTATAATTCTACACACAACAACACATCAAGCATAACATATATATATTATATATATAATTAATATTATATATATATATTAATATATATATATATTATATATTATATATATATATATATATATATTATATATATATTATATTTATATATATATATATTATATATATATATAATATATATATATATATACTATATATATATATATATAACTCTATAATTTAAATATAATATATAATATATATAATATAGATTTTAAATGTAATGTATTAGTAAAGAGAATATTTAAATTTAAGTAAAATTTGTTATTTATAATAGAATATATAATATTTACAAATATCTTAATATGTATATATATTATAAGTATCTATTTTTTGAAAACATTAACTTTATATTTAATTATATTTTCTTTTAAACTGTAACTTTATTATATTGATAGCCAGTTTTCTTCTTGAAAGTGTTAATTTTAATTTAATTTTATTTATATCTCGTTTTATATTTGTATGCATTAACTTTTTTTATTTTTTTCTTTAAAAATACTTACTTTTATATTTTACTTGTTAAAATTTTTATTATTTTATGTCTTATTACATTTATTTTATAGGTCTTATTTCATATATTGTTTTTGTTTTAAGTTTTTTTTATATAATTTTTAAGTTTTATTTTATTTTATTTTTAAATATTTTATATTTTATTGGAAATTTTATCATTTTCTTATTATTTATTTTCTATTTTGTTAACTTTTTGATTTGTAGCATGAAAAATAAAAGTTTTACTAACCCTAGAGCAGTAAAGCAGTAACGCAAACTCACCCACACCACCCTCATCCCTCCGTGGTTTATTGGTCTATTACTTTAAGTCATATTTTGACTTCATATTTTGTATTAAAAACAAAAAATAAGTACCATGTCTACAAATATTGTAGTAAAGTGGAAAGGTTTATTAAAATTTTGGGTTTTTATTAACCATATATCAGTAAAGCAGTAATGCAAACCCAACCATCGCCCCTCTCATCACTTCGTGACCTATTGCTTTAATTCATATTTTGAATTAATTTTTTTGTATTCTAAACATAAAAATGTTCATTTTTTAAAATATTATTGGAAAAGCTTATTAAAATATTAGATTTTTATTAAACCAAAACAGTAAAGGAGTAAAGAAAACCCCACCCCATACCTCTCCCACCCCTCCGTGATATATTCAAGTCATATTTTGACTTCATTTTTTGAATTCTAAACATAATTAAAAAAAACTGATTTTTTTTTAAAATTAAATTTTTAAAATGTTTTTTTTTTTTAAATATTTATTCACTTATTTATTTCTTTATTTCTTCATTTATTTATTAGTTATTTTTTCTATTCATTCAAAGGTAATTAATCATTCTACTTAACCTGTCATGTTGAATAGAATAATTAATTACCTTTGACAGGTGTATTTTCGACTCTTACGTTACGCCATTTGGGCAGCAGTATCATCCCAGTAATATATATATATATATATATATATATATATTTTGCAAAATATAATTTGTTATATATATATATATATATATATATATATATATATATATATATATATATATATATATATATAAAAATATATATATAATATAATATATATATATATATATATATATATATATATATATATATATATATATATATATATATATATATATATATATAAAAATAAATATTAAATAAAAAAATACATATAAATATATATATATATATATATATATATATATATATATATATATATATATATATATATATATATATATATATATATATATATATATATATATAGAAGTATATATATATATTTTGCAAAATAAATGGAAATTTATAAGCTAGATATAAAGTTATAAAGATTAAATAATATAATTGGAAAACAGAATCGTGCTATAATGTGAATCTATGGGCGTAAAAACTCCACTTGAATTTAACATTGGGTCACCGGGATGGTGCAGTGTTATGACAGGACATTTCGTTTCTCCCACGCAGGGAGCTGCGGTTTGAGTCCCGGCGCGAGGAGGCATTTCTTTGTCTTCCAATATATATATAAGAGAGAGTATATATATATATATATATATATATTATATATATCTATATATATTATTATCTACATATATATATATATATATATATATATATATATATATATATATATATATATATAT
>JABUQX010054400.1:45000-48143 GCA_015478945.1 Trachelipus rathkii
ATACACATAACATTTTAAAACCATACCCAACTACAAAGATAACTGGTGGTCATACTGGAAGCCCCACAGAACAAGAAGTTCACCTTTTCACATAGTACTCATGGCTGGGGTTGTAAAACTATACTAAAAACATCTGTGTAATACATCCCCATTTCTGAGCGCAAACATTTTAATCCAAAATTTCACCAAGAATAGATACTCTAATAAAGCAAAATAGCCAAATCAAGTTAAAATTAACCTAATCATAGACCTCAACTGGTAGAATAAATAATTAAATCAACTTAAAGAAATTGTGTAATTTAATAATATTAACGTGTGGTTAGCCAGATAGACTGAATTAAAAATTATACCGAATCAATAAAAATAAAATTTCCACCAACACACGAAATCATCTGTAAACAAAATAATAAATCCCAAGCCCTTTAATAATCAATAACATAATTGTCACACTATTCCAAAATAAGCCCTAAACCTACAATCCGCACTAATAGATTATTTTTATAATTATCAATTAAACCACTTAAAAAATTGGAGAATAACATAGAAAATCTCATATTCAATCCCTTAGAAGTGCATAACACCATCAAAAACCTCAAAAACTCCCAAGAAGAGGATCCTGACAAGATATCCATTATTCATCTCAAACACTTAGGAACTGACACCATAAAAGAACTAACCCAGATATTCAACACAGTTTGGCAAACTAACACTAATCCCACCTTTCTGCAAACACGCAAATATAATCCCCATATTAAAATCTAACATAGCACTCAATAACCCAGCTTCATACAGGCCTATATCATTGCTCTCTACAATATCTGAAGTGTTAGAGAGGTTAATCCTAAATAGAATCTCCCTTGCTATCCCCCTTCCTCTCAGATACCCAACATGAATTCAGACAAAAAAAATTTCACAACTACATTACTAACCAACCTAACACAAACCATTATCACAGGATTTAATCAAGTACTATCTCAAACGTACTCTTCTAGTAGCAATAAACATAAGCAAGGTTTTTGATAATGTTCCACGCCACTTCTTAATAGATAAAGTATTAAATACAGAAATAGATATCAATGACAAAAAAATAATTGCAAACTTCCTGTCCGGACTACAACAAGAGTCAAATACAAGGACACCACACCTCACGCACATACAAACTTTATAATGGAGTCCCCTAAGGCGCCAACCTATCACCAACATTATTAGCCCAAAACTCCTCTATTAATACAGCAAGAGGAGAACCACGGAAATCATTAAAGATATCCACACTCAGGTAACCCAAAGAACGATCTCCGCATACCCAAATAACAATCCATACTCGAGGCACGCACGCCCGAAATATCTCCCCCATAGAACAAACTTTGGACAGTCAAACCAGAATAATATTGTCCCGTTTATGCTCAGGGCACCATCCCTCCTCTCTTCAAAAATATAAATATAAAATTCATAACGCTAGCTTCTCTAACTGTCAAAGATGTCCCTCCCTTATAATTAATGACACAGGACATCTGCTAGACTGCTTGGACCTAACGGACGTTAGAAATAGTTATCCTCGGAGTCCGGCTTGTTGTGGTGGCACAGTAACTCATTGACCGCTCTTTTCTCATAGGAGGAGGAGCGGTGGCGACCGTTATATATGAGTTAGATATATATATTATTATATATATATATATATATATATATATATATATATATATATATATATATATATATATATATATATATATATATATATATATATATATATATATATATATATATATATATATATATATATATATATATATATACGGTATATATTCATGTTCAATTTAGAAGTATCATATTTAAAAACTTAAATAAAAAAAAAAAAAACATAAACCAAATGAAGGAAAAGAAAACATTGGAACACAAAGAAACATGCATAAAAGAGAAAAAAAAACAAAAAGGAGAACTTCATAAAAGTAATATTATTTTTTAGGTAAACTGATTCGCCTCGGGAAAGTAGAAAGAGCATAAAATAAATTAGCTTTTCATAAACAATTTCTTTTAGTTATTTTTGGAGTTAGGTTTATTTCCTTCTGCTGTCCAAGATGAATCAACCTTCATGCACGGAGAGCCCTAATTAGGCGCCCATCAAGGAATAGTGCATTTATATTGATAAATTATATCGGTGCAAATATGTGCAAGGGAGTTTTATTATTTTATCGTTCTACGATAGGAGTGAAGAAAGCTTAAGCGAGAATAACTCTTCACTGTCTTTCATCATAATATTATTCGATTTTTATACTAAATTCTGCTCTGCTTTGGCAATATCTATTTTTTATTTACTTATCTATGTATAAATTAATAATTTTTTCTCATATGACAAAAAAACTAAAACTACTAAAATCTAGTGAAAGGAATAATTTTAATAAATCATCACAATAACTATTATTTATTAGTTAACATATATATATATATATATATGCTATATATATATATATATATATATATAGTTATTATTATATATATATATATATATATATATATATATATATATATATATATATATATATATATATATATATATATATATATATATATATATATATATAGATAAAAACATATATATATATATATATATATATATATATATATATATATATATATATATATATATATATATATATATATATATATATATATATATATATATATATATATATATATATATATATATATATATATTTATATATATATGCACTGAGAAATGCCGTATAAGTATATTTAAAACTTTTAAATTTCGCTGATGGAGTTTGTAATTATAAAATAAAGACAAAGGAAATGTTAATAACTCTCTCCAATTCAGAAGCTAGGATAAAAGGATATTAAATATGATATCCTTTCAAATGCATTAGCAGTTTTTTCTCCGATTTTTATGCTAATAAGCGAGGTTATTTGCATGCTACATTCAATATTGTAAGGTGAAACATATGGGTCTATAAACTCTCCTCATATATATATATATATATAAAAAGATATATATATATATAGATATCTGTTGGTTACATGTATATGTTGAAGCAACGCACGAAAAACGCAGCGTTTCACGATAAATGCGAAAACGGTTAAACACTGAAATTGAACTGAATCAGTATTTTCTGAACGTAAAGGCTACC
>JABUQX010054401.1:0-33187 GCA_015478945.1 Trachelipus rathkii
ACACAAGGCCACATCCACAGCCCACCTTACGGGGGTGGGGTCCGGGTAGTTGTGTGGGTCTCGGGACTGTGACCTGCTGTGGGGGAGAGAAGGATTACCCTTCCTTATGAAATAATACGCCTTCCAGCCCATCCTGTTAATTGCTTTTTATGTCTCACCTGCTTTATTGCTATATCTCATCATAGGTGAACGAACTTGTGGTAAACAATTTTATATGCGAAAAGTCCTTAAAAGCAAAAAACGTTTTTTAAATAAAGGTGAGCTGAACACCAACAATAATTACCCATCTGTCAGCTTCCCAGCCTGACCCTACCACGGCCCCTACTACTTCTAGAGCCTGGTACCTATAATTGCTTTCTTCTTCTACAGCTGAGGGTCTTTCGCAAATTTTCATCGATTCGTCGACCAGCAAACCCCGAACACCTCAGGTGCCCCCACGGCCCGGGCAATCCCGTAAAGGTGCCCCCGTAGCAGTCGTACCATATCGTTTACTCCATACGCTCACCCAGCCCTCACAAGGAGTATCAAAGCAGACATTCATTCCCGTGTAATTACATACTGCGATCCACTACCTCCAAACTCTTACTGAGCAAAGAACCATTCCCCTCAGTAGGGCACTTAAAAAATGCCTAGGAGTTTGGAAGACGCCTCCAGTCACATTGAATGAGGAATGGGTCCCATTCGTCGTAAATAAGCTGCTAAACCGAAATCCAAGTTCCATTCCCTGGTTCCATCCTTTAACGTCTCTTTGGAGATGTTCCTATTATTTCTACTCCTAATGACATAAGAAACACATCTAAAGGCACTATTTATTGTCCTATTCAGAGAGACGAAGACACAGCTGTCATTTTGGAAGAACTCCAACAAAATAGATTTCCGTTACAAACATTTATAGATTTCCCCCCCTCGCCGGGAAACTCCTGACAAACCCAAATCCCCGTTTACTGCTGACCTTTAATACCCCTTATCCACCTACAAAGGTCAAAATAGGTTTCACAAGTCACAGTGTTCGCACGTTTATCCCTGACCCATGACGTTGCTTTCCAAAATGTCAACGGTTTGGTCATCCCCGAAAAATACTGTAGGGGAACAGGAAGACATATGCCCAATCTGCGGAGAAATATTATTTCACACCATGTGAAAATACCCCTAACTGGAGAAACTGTGGAAAATGCCCGTCCTTCCTCTTTCAAATGCCCGTTTTACCTGTTTGAACAGGAGGTTTTGGAGCTATGTTACCAATACCATAAAATTGAGCAGGGAAGAGATGCCTATACGCCAGCTTCCAATGAAAAAATATCAGCCAAATCAAAATCAATCTTACGTGCCACAATTACAGCTGCCCCACGCCTCCGCGGTGTAAATCCGCCAACACAACCCCTATCCTAATAGAACTCTCTCCGTAAATTCCGTTGAAACTCAGGCAAGGACTGCAACCAGTCTACCTGTACTGCCCACACTACCAATTGTCTCAAAAGAGTTAAAAAGCACCACTTGAATTCAATCATCCGTGTCCAAAAGGCCCATCACACGCCTATTCTTTGATATTAACTTTCTCAACAAAGCAATGAAACTAAACTAGCTCATCCAATAAAAAAATTTGGAAAACACTCCCTGCCAAGAACACACTGGCCCATACTCACCAAATTGGTTCACCAAACTTATGCAAGAGGACGGCCTCTTTGTCCCTTAATTCGCCTCCCACTATTACTAAAAACCCCTGGTAAAGATGTTTTCAAAAACACAGCAGAAAGAATAGTCGCCAAGTTAAAAAGGTTATTCGTTAAAATATAGAGCAGCCGAATTTTTAAACAAAAACACACAAGTAACGGGCCAGATTAAAAAAATGCCAACTCAGAAGAGACCTCGCCAAAAAGTATACTTCTGAGACAAATGCAAAGGCTTCAAAAGACTGTAACCCAAACAATCCCAGCTAATAAACAACTCACCAAACCAACCACCTAATAGTCTACAAGACAGTTTTAGTTCTTCTGATTCTTCCTATAACCTTCTCCCGAGTTTCTTTTATCAGCTCTCTCTAAGGGATTCTATACGCCTAGAAGATGAATTGGATAGCAGCTCCCCAAGATGGAGCTTGATGCGATGACCCAATTTCTCTTTCTAAATGCTTTCCTGCACTTCCGAAAAGGTGAATGAAAAACTGTTCAACGTAAACGTCGTAAACGCTCTAAGCGTTCTGGGTCTGTTGAGGCATGAAAATAGATCCAGAGGTCCCCATTCTCCAATCAAAACTACTCCCCAATTTCCCAAAATCACCCGCATTGATGAAGTACTGGAAAATTCTCCAAGAATCAGACCTTGCCAATTCCTTCGAATCCCATATTGGAAATCGATGTTGTAACCCCCAACACATTCTCAAAAGACAATACCCTTGCGGATACATCTTCCTTCCCCATTTCCATTGAAACAACTCTATGTCCCTCCCACATTTCTAAATCTGCCTTGCCAAGCGGATTCTGATACTGCTCTCACTAATAAATACGAGCATTACGAATAAAGCTCTTCTATTAACCAACCAACCCCACATTAACAAGTTGGATTTGGTTGAATTCAACTTATCTCGCAATCATGGTGAAGCTTTTCACCAAATACATCTGAAAACTCCTCCCTAAAAGATGTCATACAACCCCAAAAAATCTCTGGTTGTATGACTATCCCTTATTCCCCAGGTTTTTGTTTCCCCCCTCCTCGCCGAGACCCACGTCTAACCTTCCCCTCTCAATCTGAACCCACCTCTAACATTACCCCATCACATAAGAGACAATTGTCTCAAAAAGACCACCATCATATATTCATAACTCACCATGACACCTACTTCCTTCAATGGAATTGTCGTGGCTATTACTCTAATTTTGCAAGAACTTGTTCAACTAATAAACATAGTAACACCAAAGTGTATATGTTTTGCAAGGGAACTTCGACTATGTCATCGTGACTTCTTTCAACCATCCGAATATAAATCGCCTTTAACTTCTATAGAAAGAGGTGACAATGATAGGGGAGGGGCAAGAATACATCATTCACAAATCTATCCCCTATTCCCCAGTCCCTCTCCAAACGCAAACTTCATGCAGTAGCGGTACGAATTCACTTGTCCATCGACATTACTATAATGTTCAATTCTACTTTAGCTCCGAGGGTAGTGAATTTACTAAGGTCGAAACTTTTATCAGATCTTTTTTAAACGAAGCTTCCTGCTCCGGTTTGTTTTAATACTAGGTGACTTCAACTCCGCCACCCTTATGGGGTGGCTCTGTCACTTCATCTAGTCCAAGATCCTAATAGATCTTCTAACCCCCTTTTCCCTGGGATGCCTTAACACAGGACTCCCAACGCTATGAACGTTTAGATACACACACTTCTTCTTTGTAATTGATATTTCCTTTTTGTTCACATTTCCTTAAGATGTTTTACCTGTCCGCCTTTGATTATTTATTCGGCAGCGATCATTACCCAATAGCATTAAATGAGCTTGCTCCAAGCCCAATGCAAAAACCCAACTCAAGCTGGCGTTATGATGATCGAGCGGAGTGGGGCTCCTTTTTATCAGGCCACAGCTATCCCTCTTTCTCCTTTCAAAAAGCTGTTTTCCAACTTTTGATGATGCCTTTTGCTTCTTTCAGAAAGTAGTCATCTCGGCAGCGGAACTTGCATTCCGAGTCTTCCTCAGGCAGGCGGTCGCAACCGCTTGGTGGTCCCAAGAGTGCGCACAAGCCAACCGAAAGAGAGAAGAAGAACTCTACGGCAATAAAACAAAAAAAAACCGTACCACCCCAAACATGATTTATTTTTAAAAGCAGCCGCAGCGAGATACCTCGGCGAATTAATCGTCAAAAATGCGTAAACAATATTTTCGAACTTACATAATGACTGTTAAACTCCACAACTCCCCTCCTTTAGTGTGGAAAGTTACACAGAAAATATCTCGTCACTCCAATGACTCCTCACCCACCGTCCTCCGTTATGGGCCTGAAATAACTGAAACGATTTCCGCTCCGTGCGGTGTAGCCGATGCGTTAGGTTTATAGCTTTGCTAGCCATTCGAGTTCATTCCGCTACACTGAAGCTTTCAAAAACTGAAGGAACTGACACCAGCACTACCAACTTTTCAACAGCTGAAAAGGGAAGATCATTACCTACAATCCGTCCTTTTTAAGCACTTGCAGAGTATCAAACTGCATTGACAAATAGCAAAGAGATGGTGCCCTTGGTCCAGACATGATTTCGTACATCATGCTTCGTCATATCCATCCTTACGTCGGCGTCAGCATTTTTGCTGGATTTATATAAACAGAATCTGGATCGAATCCTCTTTCATCTATTTGGAACATACAGCTTTATTACAGCTTTTGTAATTCCAATCCCCAAACCTGGAAAAGATTCGAAGTTGGCAGACAACCGCCAAAGACCAATTTCGCTGAACGCTG
Source organism: Trachelipus rathkii (assembly GCA_015478945.1). Lineage (NCBI taxonomy): Eukaryota > Metazoa > Arthropoda > Malacostraca > Isopoda > Trachelipodidae > Trachelipus > Trachelipus rathkii. The sequence goes on from JABUQX010054401.1 coordinate 4,449, forward strand.
GTCACTCCTGTAAATAATGGAGAAATGGTTTCAGGCCGCTTCCTCCCTGTTCTGGAGAGCCGTCAAGCTTTCTCACACTTCCAATTTGGTTTCCGCAAAAAATCGTTCGACTGCGGACGCCTTGGTAAAACTAGACCATGACATCCGGGAAGCCTCTCAAACTGGTGGGATGGTTCTTGTGTCTTTTTTGACCTTGAAAAGGCTTACGAAACAACGTGGAGAACTGGGATCCTCCTTAAACTCCATTCGCTTTGGTTTTCCGCGGACAACTCCCTCTCTTTATCAAATGCCTTTTGTTCACACAGATCTATCCAGGTTCGGTGCTCTTCTATTCTGTCACGACCCTTTACTCTGATGAAGGCGTTTCGCAGGGTAGTGTTTTAAGTGTACTAATACTTTTTGCTCTCGGATTTAATGATATTGTTACTCTCTTTCCCGCGACTGTCAATTTTTCTCTCTATGTCGATGACCTAGCATTTATACAATAGCCGGTGCCAGGCTGCCTTTTTTCTCGAACGGCAACTTCACTAGCTATTGAGAATATTTTCACAATTGGCTAGCTCCCATGGCTTCCATTTTTCGTCCCACCAAAAAACCTCAGCAGTGGCTTTTTAAGAAAAAAGGGAATCGAAGAACTTGCCACCTTCTTCCAGCGAACCTAATCCTATTATATGGTTCCCCTATTCCTGTTACTTCAACAGGTCAAATTTCTAGACTCATTCGGGATGACACCACTTGACATACGCACCACACATTAAACACCTGAAAATAACTTTGTCAGCGTGACACTTGACCTTATTACGTCATCTCGCCTCAAAATCTTGGGGCGCTGATCGGAAAGCCCCTTTTACGTCTATATATCGACCTAGTTCGATCGAAACTTGACTATGGCTGTGTAGTAATATGCTCAGCCTCCCCTACTGCTACTGCATCTGTTTGGATCCCATATACAAACGAGGCGATCCGTATCTCCACTGAAGCCTTCCGATCGTTCCCCCGGGTTAACCTCGATGTTGAGGCCGATGTAATGCCGCTGTCCCTGCAAATAGAATATATCATGTGTACAAGCTATCTCCGTTTTCCAAACCCCAATACCGTCTGCCCTGACACCGATTCGCAGGAAGGTGCCCTCAGAATCTAATTACTGGCGCATTTGCGACACGGTTCATAACAAATCCTTATTTCCTTAACATCCCTTTAAAAAAAGGTGCTTCCTTTCTCATACGATGAAGGATTCACACCTTGGTTTATTCCCCGCTCCCACCATTTGCTTGGCTCTGACCTCTCTCTCTCAAATCAAGCCATTCTGCTGCCTTGTTAAAGCATCATTTCCTGTTCATTCCAACAGTTCATAGATGAGTTCACTCCAAGTATTACTGATTGGCTCTAAACTGGAAACAGTGTGGGCGCATCTGCTGTTTTTCCTGACCTCGCAACCTCCCCCATACCCTCCCCCCTCATGCTCAATCTTCACAGCAGAATTAATGGCTATAATGATTGCGCTTTCTCGAATTCAATCCTTAACCAAGACCAAATCTTATGTCATTTATTCAGATTTCGCTTTATAGTCGCGCTACAAGCGCTTAAAACCACTTATTCTAAAAAACACAATGGTATCTGCTGTGCAAGCATTTTCTTCGGCTGCTCCATTCCCGTAAGAAACAAATTATTTTATGATGGACCCCCTCTCATGTAGGTGGTAACTGGGCAATGAAATCCGCTGACAGAGAGGCCAAATGCCACCTCCTCATTTCGGAGCTGTTCCAGGTACCTCCCGGATTCCATTCGCGACAAGGTTAACCTCCCATCAACCGATTACTATCCTGCTCTCCGACAAGGTTTTCGATCTTATTGGCAAGAGCGTGGACGAATGATCAGAGAGGATCCAGCGAAACTTAGAAATATAAAGCCGATCAACGGGAGGGGTCTTCCTCCCACCGACGAAACGTGCTAACACGAGGTGATACTTGCAACGTCTCCGTATTGGCCACATCTAATATCACTCACAGTCACTATATGTTACGGAAAACCCCCTCTATTGCAAAATTGTCGAGTCATACCCCGGCAAATCTGTTCGCATATCTTCATTGATTGTTCCAGCTGGACTCCATTCGCCGCCGTCATTTTCCCTACTTAACGATCCATAACACCTTCCAAAAGATTTTCCCATATCTTATCCGAATCCTCCACTTTTAAGTAGTAGCTCTATTTCTTGTTTCTACAAGACGTGAATTAATCTTTATAATATTTGATTTTGTTACGTAATACTAAGGACTTTATAATGCAAGGATGTATATTTGTTTAGTTTTTGTTTATTTTTAATTGACTGAAAATTCATTTCCTTATTCAAATCTTCTTTTGACTTTTGAAACATGTATGTTCCAGGACCCGCCCATGGTGTTGATTTTTTTTTCAACCCAGCGTGGGCGCTTTGTGAGCCGTGGTGGGTCCCGTACACATGACCTCAAAAAAAAAAAAAATTATATATATATATATTATATATATATATATTATATATATATATATAGTATATATATATATATATATATATATATAATATAATATATATATATATATATATATTAATATATATATATAATATTGAGTAACTGATGAAAACGAAATGTGAAGGGGTTTGCGGAGGTAACATTTCGAAAAATTCCTGCATAACAGTTGGCAGTAATGAAGAGGTGATAGTGAATGTGTGTGGATTTAGATGGTGCAAGGAGGAATAAGTATTTTGGAGGTTAATGGGTAGAGTGAGAAAAGTTGAAGAATGGTAAAATCTGCAGGCATAGATGAAATTACTGGTGGAATGATCAAGACGAAGGCGAGATGGTGATTGATTGGATTTGGATAGTTGTGTAGCAAAGGGTTTAATGGAAGGTTAGTTCCCAGGGATTGGAGGAGGAGCAAGTAATAGTGAATCCTTATATAAAGGGTACTGTGGAATTATAGGGAATTACGTTTATTGAGTGTTGTAGGGAAGATATATGCCTGGTATTTTGGTTGAAAGAGTGCGTCAAGTGACTGAAGGACTGATTGGTGAAGAACAAAGTGCGTTTAGAAGTGGTAGAGGATGTGTGGATCAGATATTTTACATTGAAACAAATTAATGAGAAAATGTGAGAGAAGAAGAATAAATTGTATTTAGGTTTTATCGATTTGCAACAAGCGTATGATAAGATTACTAGGGAAGCTCTATGGCAGGTGTTAGAGTATATGGTGATTGGTGGTATTCCTCTGAAGGGAATCAAAAAGTATGGTAATGACGATAGTGAAGCGTGTCTAGAATAAATGGAGTCGAAAGTGATTGGTTTAATATTAATAAGCAGAGTGAGGCAGGGATGTGTTTGTCTCCTTGGTTATTCAATTTGTATATGGATGGGGTAACAGAGGATCTATTTTCGTTCCATGTTTTTAAACTGAAGTATAACATTAATTTTCAAGTTTTATTTCAAATTTATTTAATATGAAGCTCAATTAATTTATTTGAGATAAAAGTGTGAATCCGGATTGAGATATTTTAAAATACGTTGGAACTAAGATAAAATTAAATTGTGGGGGTAGGGGATGGTGTTAGAATGATGGAGAATGGAAGAAGTGTAGGGTGCCCTACCTATTAATGCGGATGATTTGGTTTTGTTTGGCGAATCTGAAGAGAGTTTGAAGGAATTGGTAGAGAGATTTGGAAGGGTGTTGTAAAAGGAAATGTTTGAAGGTAAACGTAGAACAAGAGTAAGGCGATGGTTGTGAGTGAGGACAGTCCCTCGTGTGTGAAGTTTGTTAGATGGTGAGCAGCTGGAACAAGTGTCTGAGTTTAATATTTAATATATATGTTGGATGAAAAAGGGAACGGAATGATGCAGAAGTGTAGTAGGAAAGTTGTGAAAATGCAGGAGGGTGGCTGGTGCAATGAAATTCTTGTGGATGTAAAGGGACTGAGTCTTGAAGTGCGCCAGGGTCTTACCTGAGGGTATATGTTTGTTACCTGTGTTAATTATAGTAAGTGGAACTATGGTCTGGAATAAGACTTATAAATTAAAGTAACAATGTGTTCAGATGGACAAGTTCTCTTTCGGGCGTGTTAGGTGTGAGAAGAATTGATAAAATTAGGAATGAACGTATTAGAGAGTTGTGTGGTGTGAAGAAAGGTGTAAATGAGAGTACTTTGAAGATGGTTTGTCATGTGGAAAGGATGAATGATAGTCGGTTGGTTAAGCGGATGTATTGTGGTGAGTGTGATTGGAATCGCAACCGTCTGAGAGACCGAAGAAAAGTGGTTGAGTCAATAAAGGATGTCTGGAGAGAGAAATATGGGATTTGGCAGAGTCGAGAAGAAGGTGCATGTAAAAAGGTGTGAAATTGGATTTTTTGAAGGGGGTATGGTTGTTGTGGCCCACTGGGCCAAGGGATGAACCCCCACATTGACGAGAATCCATAGTGAGGGTCCGTCGCATTCCCGTGAAGCTCTAGGGTGGATTTTCTGACTGCGTACGAGTTCTCACAAAAGATATAAAGGGGGGATAGGCTGGGCTTTCTTTTCGAACTTTCGTCATTCTTCTAACTACTTTTCTGTTTCCGTTGCATGTTACGCACCTTACCCCCATTCTTGAGGAGAGAAGGTGGGTGATGATGATGGATTTGTTTGAGGTTTTATTGTGATCTGAGTGGTTTGTGTTGAGGTTTTGGTAGTTTAGGGTGATGATCTGTGAGTGGTTGTTTGGATATGTAGGTGGTGGTTGATGGTGTTGTTATATATAGGTCTTTGTTGTGAGGTGTGTGTGGAGTGTTTTTGTGATTAGTAGTTTGTATTTGTGTGGTTTATGTGAGGTGTTTGGGTTATTAGTGGTGTGTAAGGTATTATATGTGGTGGTGGTGGGGTGGTTTTTATTGTGATGGGTGTGTTTGTTTTGATGTATTTATTTGTGGTAGGGCGTTAGTGGTGTCGGGTTATGTATGGTGTGGTTTGATGGGTTTTTTTGTGTGGTATGGTGTAGGTGTTTCTGTGAGTGAGTGATGTTATTGTGTTATTGTTAGTGTGTGGTTATATTAATAGTTATAGGTTGCCAGGTATTTTATGTGTGTGTATGTGTTGGTGTTGTAGTAGTTATAGTTGTTGTGGGTATAGTGTGGTGCGTGGTGTATGTTTGTGTTATGGTAGTTGTTTATTGAGAGGTGTATTGTCTTTGCTTGTTGGTTTCTGTGTATTATATGATGGCTCGTATGGTGTTGAGTGCTATAGGTATTTGTCTTTTGCTCCTGGTACCTTGATTAGGCTTTTTGAGTTGGGTGTATTTACTGTGATTTTTGTTGGGTTGTTTTGGGTGTGGTTGCTCTGATGACTCGCACCTGCTGTGAAGGGATTATCGTTTGTGATATGACTTGTGATTATGTTTATTTTGTGTGGGCCTCGTGGTGCCTGCGTTGTCGCCTGTTGTCCAGTCTGTGTTATAGGGTATGAGTGTGGATTGTGAATTTTTGGTGTGGTTTGGCTCGGTTCTCTTGGTGCCGTGTTCGTGTTGTCCAGTTGGTCTCATGTGGTATACATTATCCTGTTTTGTGGGCTGTTTGGTTTGGTGTGTGATGTCGTTGATTCGATTTTGTGTTGTTGGGTGTGCATTCCTTTGGTCTGGTCATTTGATGTGTTGTATTCTGCAGTTATTACTTGGTGGTGTGTGGTTACTTAATGATACGAGTTGGTCCATGCTATTATTTGTTTTTCTAATTGGTGATGTTGATAGGCTTTTCCGATCTATTTGAGAAGTTTTTTTTTTATATTGTTTTTAGTCAGTAGTGGGTGTTATTTCTTGATATAAGTGTTGTGTGTTGTGTTGTGTGTGTGTGTGTTTGTTTTTTTGTGTTTTTTGTTTATATTTAGTAGAGAGATATATTAAGTAAATTTTGTTTGAGAGATCGTGTGTGAGGTGATTTTGAGTTATATGAATTTAAAAAAATATCTAAAAAGAATTTGTATACCATGAATATTAAAGGAAAACATCAGAAATCTCATAAGAGTCTAGTCACAAAATTATGTTGAGTGTGTTTTTGCTGTTCCGGTCTAGGTTTTGGTTTCTAGGGTTTTATTTGTGTTGGTGTTGGGTGGGGGTGCGAGCTTGTATGAGATGTGATATAGAATATGGTATAGGAGAAATTATGGTGATAATATGTGTGTGTGTGGTGATGTTGGCGTTGTGGCTTAATTGCGTGGAGCTTTGTGTTATTGTCGTGATTTATACTGTATGTAGTACTTGGTCTTAATGTGGTGTCTGTGTGGTTTGCTGATGTTTTTGGGTTTTGTTTGTTTTTAGAGATCTGGTGATAAGTCAATTTAGGTGGGGTGTGTTGGTAGAAGGTGTGGGTGCAGAGTGTGTTTGTATTTGTCAGAAGTGGTTGTATGTGTTTTGATATGACGGTGTGTTGCATTTAGATTTGTTTATTTTATGTGGAGTATAATGTGTTTGATCGCTTGATTTGAATGGATAGTGTTTCTATATAATATGGTTGTGGGGTCATATAATCTATGTATTAGATACTATATTATGTGTGAATTTGTGAGTGTGTATGATTTTTTTGATGTTGTGTTTGCGAAGGTGTTTATAATGTTGAGTATCTCTCTTTGATAAATTCTAGTAGTTCAATTTTGGTTGGTGAGATATAGATAAGTTAATTGGTTTTGGTGTGATGAGTTTTATATAGACTTGTTTGTGTGTGTGAGGGAGTTTGTGTTGATCTGGTTTGTTATTTGCCTCGCGTGGCTTGTTTAATTGGCCGCCTGGTTTTTGTGTATATATTGAGTGGTGGGGAGGGTGTGTGAGTAATATGGAGAGAGTTAAAGAGATATGTAGTTTGATTTTTGTAGTTGTAGTTGTGGATAATTATTGTGCTCTTTTGAGGAGTATATATGAGGTGCTGTTTGTGTGGCTGCGTGGTGAGTAACTGCAGTTCAGATGATGTGGAGGGAGGAGTTCAGAGCTCGGTGATTGGTTTTGGTGCGTTTTTGTTTATAATGTCTTATTCTTTGGGTAGTTGGTACGTGTTTTTCTTTGTTGTTTTTGGGAACGTGGTAGTGTTGGTGCGCTATTTGTTGGTGTTGGTTGGCTGGTGTAGAGTTGGCTTTGGTGCTTTCTGGTTAGAAAACTCTCGTGGGGATGTTTCGCATGGTGGTTTGGTCTTGATGTAGACCCTCTCGGCTGGAGTTGGATCTGTGATGTTTTAAATTTCGTTCTCTTGTGTGTGATCTCAGCTTATTGGTTGTCCAGTGGTATTGTTAGAAGATGTTTGGCGAGGAATAAAGGTATAGGTTGAGAGTATTTGTTTTGTGGTTGTTTGTTTTTTGGTGTTGGATCACCCTTCCCTCACACTGCTTTTTGAATATTTGTAGCTTTCTTTTGCTCATATTAGTTGTTTTATAGTTATGTTCGGCTGTAGGTGATGTCTTTGTGATGATTTTTCGATGTTGTTGTTTGGTAGCTGTGTTGTGTGTCCTATATCTTTTTTTAGGTAGTGGATGCAGTTAATGTATAGTGTTTGTTTATGGATGGTGAGTAGTGTGGTGCATTAGGGGTTTGTGTGTCCTGTGGTGGTGCGGATTTTGATGTTTAACATATATAAGAGGTTATATTAAGATTTCGATAGTTTTGATCTTGTGTGTTAAGGATATTTTTTGTGGGTTGAGTGTTTATTTAGGAAGGTAGTAGGTTTGTGTACACTTCTGTTTGGTGTGCAAAGTGCCTGGAGAGCTATTAATGAGCGAGTTTCTGTGTTGTTTTTGCTGTTATTTGTATTTGTGACTTTTGTTTTTTTAGTGTTCTTTTTATGGTATATATTGGTTCGTTTCTTTCCTGTGAGTGAGATGTATATGTGTACGGTGAGATATGTGTTGTGTTATTATGTTTTTATATTATTGATGTATGTGGTTTAGTGATTGAGATTTTGTGGTGATGTGAGTTAGATAGTCATTTGGTGTGTTTTGTTGTGGAGTGTTAGTGGACAGAGTGTTAGGAACTTTTTAAGTGATATTGTTCCCTCTGTAACGTTGTTGTATGTTTTGTATTTCATGAGAGTGTTTGTGATTATTATGAGTCTTTTCTTGGGTGGAGATGTTTTATTTTGGTTCATATGATTTGGTAGATGAAGTATTGGTGAGTATGAGTTGTGGAGTGAGTTTTTAAAGATTTTTTAGAGTATTTATTGCTGCTGCGGTTGTGGGTGTGTTTTGGTGTGTTTTTTTTTTGTTTTGGTTTGGTGGTTGTTGTTGGGTTTTTGTGTTTTCGTTGTTTTTTGTGTTGTGTGTGTTGGTTATAAGTATTGGTATTTGTGTACTCTTAAGGTAAACTAATAATTTAATTAATGATTTCTTAAATAGTGTAATAGATGAATGGTAGAGTTTATTTAGTGTTGTGCGTCCTTAAATCAGACAGGTAACCCGTTGGGCAATGTATCGAGTGATTGTGATTGTGTTTGTTTTGGGTGATGTTTGGTACTGTTGAGTCTGTGTTTTGGGTGGTGTTGTATTTGGTAGTTTTTTGGGATGTTCTGTGATTGGGTTTTAGAGTGCTTGGGAGTGTGTGTTGTCATGATTATTGTGTTGTGTGAGTTATGTGGTTTTGGGGGGTGGGTGAATTATTGATTATTATGTATAGTTTGATTGTTCAGGTTTAGTTTAGTGATTATTTTACAATATGATTGAGTATATAGGGGTGAGCTGAGGACTTGTGTGTTTGTTAGTTTGGTGTGTGAATTATGGGTAGTGGTGACGCGGCGTTTGATGTTTGGTGCTGATGCGTTGTTTTTGTGATAACAAGATTTTAAATATTCTTGAGAATTATAATGAGTGATGTATTCTGGGTGTAAGTTGTGTGTAGATTATTTATCTCTAGTATGCGTTGTGTGCCGTCAAATCAAAATCTGTGAGAGAGTTTGATGGGTGTGTGTTTGCGGATTAGTTCTTGATATTCTAATAAAAACATAATTATTTTAGTTTGTCTTTCTTCGATGTTGTGTGGTTGGAGAGAGTTGTTTGTGCTGTTGCTTTCTTGGTGCTATAGTGGAGTTGAGTTTTGGAGGAGATGTTTGTTTGTTGTTATCCTGTCACTGAAACTTAGAATTTACAATGTTGGTATTTTGTTTTTTTCAGGTTGATCGTTGATAATTAAGTCAGTGTATGCCGAAAATCTGTATAACTTCAACTCTCCAAATTTTATGTGGTATGTATGAGTTGTTGAGTGGTGGTGATATTAGTAGTCAGATATAAATAAGGTAGTTTGCGTTTAGCCGTTAGGGTGTGTGTGTAATAGCAGATCTTTATTTTCGTTTTTGTGATTTTATAGTTTGTTTGTTTGTGGTGATGTCTGTTGATGATATGGTGTTGTGATATATAGGCGTTGGAGTTGTTCCTTATTTTGTGGTATTCAGAGTGAGTATAGCTTGTATTGATTGTGTTTTGGTGTGTTTTTCGAGTGAGAGGAGGTCTCGATTTAGAGGTGTTGGAGTGTATTGTTTGTTGTTTGTTGTGTGTTACTGTGTGTTCAGGTTTTTGGCTTGTCATGAAGGCTATTTGTGTGTTGAGTGTACTGTTTGTGTTTTTTTTAAAAATTGGTATAAGGGGGTGGTTGGTTGATTTCGTGTTGGTTCATCTTTAATTATAGGTAACGATGAAAGTAGGCTTTTTATTTATTGAAAGTCTTATCAAGACATTTAAAAAATTTGGTTATTTACATTTCTCAATATTTTGACTGGAAAGAACCACTTTCCATGGCATGTGATTGTGAAAGCCATAATCATCATTTAGTTTTGTAATAAATGTACAATATTATAAGAAGCGGCACCATTTTTTAGTCCCCCCACCATCCTACCGTCCCACACAGAAAGAGATTATATTTTTGAAATGAGTTTACATCTTGTATTGTGATTCGTTATTTTTCGTTTCCCCTCGATGTGTACTTTATTATACCAAGAGGATATGTCTTTATGGTTTCTAAGGTTTATGAGTAATTTTTCTCCCATAAGTGGCAAAAAATGAGAAGGTGTGATTTTTTATTAATGATTTATTCCTTCTTTTTTCTCCCCTCTTATATCAAACGGCAAAATTACGCAGATGTTAATTTATCTATCTAAAATGCTCATAGTTTTATATATTTTTTATTCCCTTTGGATGTCTTTAGAATATAAAAATAAAGTTATTAGGAGATATTTGAAAGGCAGAGGTTTTGATGAAAAATGGTTCTTATACTTTCCGATTAATTGTACTTTGCAGATAAGAAGATGTAAGGGAAAATATTTTTTTAAATTTGTGCCCAGATTTTAATTGTCATGGAACTTAAAATTTTATATTAAGATAATATTTTTTATTTGTTAAAATATGTAAAATGAATGTTGTTATAAAATTATTGTACGTTGCAAACCAAATGCATTTTATCCTTAAGAAGTTTTTAATATGTAAAGTACATCATGTAAATGAAAATGAAAGAAGTTTGTAGCGTAATAGGTTAACAGTGTTGCTATTTATAAAGTTTGGTGTTGTACCCCTGCATTTGATTTGATTTTTTGGATTTCCTGTAACTCTAATAGCTTGGTTTTTGCATTGTTAAGATACAGGGTTTGCACCTTGGACTACAAATATGGCTCTATGTACAAATTTTTTTGGGGAAGGGAGAAGGTTACTTGAACATGCACTATAAAAAGAGGTCCCTCTTTGGAAACTCTATATTTTATGTCCTCGTGTTCAATTTCCCTACTCACTCACCACTAAAACACACCCAGCACCTACAATATATATTCTTTCGTTCATATAAAACCTATTTTTCTTATACGCTTCCACTTAATGAAAGTCAAATTCGCCTTGTGATTAGAACTATTTCTATTTATGGTTTAAACAACCTATGCAGCTTGAGCTTTGAAACTGAACCTATACTATCAAAGCTACATTGTGGAAATGTTCCACTTGGTCAACAAAATATTTAGACATTTACTAATAGTTTTCTGCGTAGTAAAAAGTCTTATCGAGTATAGTTGCATTAACACTGTGGCATTTGGCTACTCCTCTTCTTCCTGACTATGGCTTTGCCACCCATGAGTGGCGGTAGTTTTTTGTTAGAAAAAAAATTCCCCCCTAAATTTATGTTCATTCCCTAATTTGCTGCATTATTCTTGCTATTATAATATGATTTTATTTTGGTGGATATGTAACACAGTATCCAAAGCAAAAATTTATATTAGTATCATAAACAAAAATGTACATTATTTTCTTAAAAGATTAGTTGTATTTATAAGATAAGTTTTGTCTCGTTATAATTATAAAGTAAATTTTATGTTTAGTGTCTTCTTGGCCAAAAGTAGACGTTCCATTAAAAGTTATACAGACGAAGGCGAATAAGTTGAGTAATCGTTTTTATCCGTATGAAGAGATTGAGACTGAGTGCATTTTGGCTGTTGATGATGACATTAATATGATGACTGCCGATGAACTTGAATTTGGGTATCATGTAAGTAAGATTTAGTTTTTGTTTTTTTTATTGTTTTGGGTAACATATTTCTAGAAGAAAACGTTTTCAGATATTTTGTTTACAAACTAATTATTTATTGATTCCTTTTTTCAAACTTTTAGTGTAATTGCAGGAGAAATTCAAATTTATATAACAGTTCATTCGTTAAATACCCTAATTTAGATTTTATACAGTTTTATTTAAGTAATTCTCCTTCATTTTCATATATTTTTTTCTTTCATCCTTTTGAAAGGTTTGGCGAGAATTTCCAGATAGGATTGTTGGATTCCCATCAAGAAATGTAGTTTGGAATAATGTCACCATGAGCTGGAAATATGACTCTGAGTGGACAAATGAGGTCAGTGGAATGTAGAATTTTGTACTTCTGCAGACTTACTTTATTGTGCTACGTTATTTAACTATTATTGTTGTAATGGATTATAGTTATGAATAAATTAGATGGTAATAATAATTTTGATATTTGTTCTTATTCAAACTTACTTAATTGTGTATTTTATTTGTGTCTGTGTTGTTGTTTATTAGTTTACTTTATAGTCAAATTATCAGCTAGTTGAAGTTGCAATTCAAATGTAACTGTATGGTGACCATAGGTATCAAGCATAGCGAAAAATTGAACGTCGCTCGACTGAAAAAGAGCGATTCTTCGAAACGAGAGAATAATAGATCTCATCTTAAATACGACTATGCCCTGGGAACGGATGGATGGGACGAGTTGTAGTAAGGAAAAGTTGCGAATGGGTGTAGCGCCCAATAGGAATGGTTCGCTAATTCTTTGCTGTGAGTTGTAAAGATAGCAAGTATTTGATATTAGCGCATACGGGATTTGCATGGGGTAGATGTTGGTAACTTGCGTTAATGTATAGTAGTGAACTATGTATGGAATTACGAAAGTTCACGATCTAAACGCTCAATGTGACTTTCAAACGATGGAAATTTAAGGGATGTAAGATGTGAGAAGGAATTAGATATAATGAAAATGGAGGAATAAGCATTGCATTAGCGCTTAGTTGTAAGTAACGACGACGTACATGTGAAAAGTAGTGACAACGTAGATACTGTACGCACGATGGTTTAGAGTCATATGGAAGAAAGATGGATGGTATTAGAGTCACATTATTGGTCGTAAGCGAATGTTACCGTAGTGGTTCGCTGAGAATCGGCCCGGCGAGAGACATTGGAGAAGAAGAAGTAATAATTATGGGTCAGTGAAGGAATGTACAGAATTATAGAGGAATCAGTGAGTCTCGGCAATAGAGCTACGAGAAGAAAGGTGTAATAATAGGAGTGGATGGTGGGGTTTTGTCAGGAGGTCTTGTATGATTGTGGACTAGCTGGCCAAGAAGGATAGAACCTACATTGACTGCAGAACCACGTAAGCTGAGAGTCCGCAGACTTGTTGAAGCCGTTGAGTGGATATTTTTCTTCGCGGGATTGATGAGTTTTCACTTATTAGATTGGAGGTATCTGCGAGGGGATGGTAAAGGGGGAAGCTTTCTTTTCCATTTATATTTAACTACTTTTACTATCTTTTTCTTTTTCCAAGTCTCTACGCGCATTTCACCAACCAATTTACTTGGAAAGGAGAGAGGACAATTGATTATATATAAGTTATATTCCTATATACCTAGTCATTACTCGGTTTCGTATACATATATATATTAGATAATAAGTAGCAATATTATACGTCATAATAATATTATATATATATTAGTACCTGATCTTCAATAAAATAATAGGTGAATAAATATAGATAAAATTTAGCTAAATAATTATAATATATATATCCTATATCTATATAAAAAATCTATGCTGAAGCATCTTGTATGGGTGGTTGCATGAAACTCAAGTATACGGATCATATACATGTCAAATAGGTAACTATAGAAAATATAAAGTACTAACTTTGACACCCCCAAAAAATGACTAATTTTTGGCCATATGGGAATGGATTCTTACCATAAGTATCGAGACTGTTCTGCAAATTACAACATTACTGAGTTATTTTCTGAAGCATTGCCCAACATAGAATGCCTAAAAAAATATATATATATATAATGTACCGGTATATGATTAGTAGAGTATTATGATATAGTATTTAGTAACTATGTATTATACAATTATGATATCAGTATAGTATATATTATACAGTATATATATAGTACTAAGAAAATTAGTCAAAAAGTATAGAATATATATTTATTATATATAAAATTTAATATATATACTATATTATATATTAATTACTTATATATATAATATACTATATATATTACTATATAAATAAGATACTTATATTCTATGATGAAATATAATTTTGAATCGGTATATATATATATAAAGTACTAGTATATTAATATATATAATTATAAATATTATATATATATATCTATATAGTAATACGCTTTTAACGATACTAAATTAATAACGGGTGATGAGAGGGTTAATAATTCCTTATAAAATTATTATAGTTCTTACATCCTACCATGATATACTTTATCTCTCATTAATGATAAGATATTATATATATATTATGTACTCAGATACTCAGTAGTGTATAATGTACACATTTCATGGAACAGAGCTCTGGTTATCTTTCAGTGATTGCGACGCCGTTCTTGAATAAATTTAAACTGGTACGAGTGGGGGGTGGGTGGGCTTTCTTTTCGATTTGGTTCATATTCTTCTACTACTGCTTTCTTTCGATGCTTTGTAGCGCACCTACTCCCAATCTTGGGAAAAAAGTTAGATAAAAAAAGAGAGAATAATATATATGTATATATATATATTATATATAATATTAATTGTAAATAATTAGTAGATATATTATTAATAATAATTATATACTTTATATAATTATATATAAATAAAAGGATATTATATATAAGGATACTTGACATTAATATATTTGGCCTAGCATAATAGAAGCTAATAAATGATTTCTGGTCTTGAAGTAGAGTTTTCGACACAGTTAGTCAATATGAAGATTACCTCTTGAAGCTGTTGAATAATTCAATACATGTGCATTTCTTAATCTTCCCTGCGGCGCAGGAGTATAAAATCCATTGGTTGACAATTAACCGCATTTCCATGCGGGACTAGATCGGTGTTTTAGAATGATAATAAAATAATAATATAATAAATTATATTTAAATTATATAATAAAATTAAATAGTAGTAATTTATATATTATATATAGTATACTTATCAAACTTGCTAATATAACTCTCATTTTAAAAGAGAATTATATATATATATAAAAAATTTATATATTGATCGAATACAACGTGAGGTTATAACAAAATAAAATGGCTCTATAATTTAACAATTTTTTTTTGCTATTATTCTTCTAGCTTTTTGTGACATTAGACAAATATTTCTAATAATCATTTAATAAAATATATATATAATACATTATCATAATAATATATATATAATATTAATATTTACCTATATTACTATGTTCACTTAATATAAAAGTTTTAGAAAAATTATTGAATATATAATTTTCTATTATTCTAATATTAAAAATAGTATTTCTTAATCATGTTTGTATAATATTTGATGTTTATATTCTTATTTTACATATATTAATATATATTATTATAATTATAATAAATTATATTTTATATTTATATTAATTATATAATATATTATTATTTATATGATATATTCAATATTCATCTTAATCGAATATATCTGTTTATAATGGCTTTAAGCATAATTCAAGACACTTCTCTATTACTATTTTAAATCTGTTGTCATTCCATCCTCCTCATTCCCACATCCTTAGCGAATGCTTATTTCCTACTTTGCATACTCCACTACCTTTCTAACCATACTAGTTATACCAACAAATTTGACGACTTCCTTCAGTGTTAGAGATTGTTCAGCACTTCATCTTGTTATAGCAGATTATTACTGGATATTATTTGACAAGTGCTCTCCGACAATGAATATTCCTATAAACTTATTTATACTTACTATTCCCTAATATATACACTTCCTTGCCTTTTTTATTTCCTTTCTACATTATAGACTCATTTACTTACACTTTTATAATAAAAAATAAAATAGAGCTGATTTATTTTCATCCTAAAATACTCTCACGTGATTAAAATCATCACAGTTTAGCTTGAAGCAAGAGAATCGAACTCTGGCCAATCATTCATAAATTATCTCACAGTTCTTTCTATAGATACATTCTTCTGTTTAACGTCTCTCAACCATATGCTCACTCTTTCATTCTTTGTATATTATTGGTTAGTTATTGTTGTTCAATTAATATATTGTTCTGTATTCTATTCCTACATAACCTCTCATAACTGCGATCATTACTTCTAACTTCCATTCTGTATTCCTCCTCAGCAACTCTCAGGTAACCTGTTATACCAATTTTTTTGTTACAATTTAAATTGTCAATAGCTTAAATCAATTATTTTTCTGATTGTTTCCACCCATCCAAAACAACCTGCACATGTTCAAGTAAGTATCATTCATCTCTCGGACGATATCCGCTCCGATAGGCCATTTATGCTAAAACCACCAAACTTGAACGCTTCTCAACTTAATTAACTACTAGATGTATTCTAGTATGTAAAAGCACAAATTAATTTCAAAACCAAATTGCCTTAATGAAACTATTTACGTTGCTTCTTTCTCTTTCCCCTCTTATTTCTCAATAAGTCTTCCCACTTTCAAACCCTAAACTCCAAACTCGGTCTTTTACCCCTGTCTCCTTACTTTCATGACGATTCTGATGGATGGTTATTGGGATATTTACCTCTTTCTAAACTATATCATCACCTCTCTCTCATTTCTTTCACTCATATAATTTTATTTCTTCTATAACATCCAATATCTCCTCAAACGTTCATAGTCGTTTCGCCGAAGTGTACACAGTACATTTACAGCAAGGGTTCCTCTAATTTTTTTTATCAGCTCATTTTAAGCGCATACCATTGAGTTGAGCTATAAAAAAAAATTTCTCTCCTCTGACTTCTCTATTTCTTTAAATATTGGTTTGTTGAGTACTTAAGATCTTAGTGAATTCTAGAAAACAAGTACTAATAATCTTATATTTATTAAGTGCTCATTCTTACCTTTAAAGTGAAGAATGAAACGGTTTTTATTTATTTTTCATTAATTGTTAAGTTTTGGAAGTTTTTTTGAGTCATTTACCTCTTATCAGTCTGACATTGAAATATAGATTTTATCCTCTGTATCTGTTTTATTTATGTAAAGCAATAGTAGAGAAATGCAGACTCAGTTCCTAGATAAGATGTGATTAAAATCGCTCACAAGTTTTTTATGGCTCAATTTGTCCACATCATTGCTTTCTGCATACACTTGCATCCAGAACTCTTCTTGGCCCCATTCGTGGTATTTAAGTTTCAAGTGCTGGATCTTCGCTGATAGATCACTAGATTTTAAAAAACCCTTTTATTTTGTCATCTCATATCCAGTAAGGGTTTCGTATATCGGGTCAACACGAAAATTGTGTTTGTCATGAAGACAGCCATGTGACAATTTCTTAAAATCAATATACGGGTAATATCTCAACAATGTTTTTTCCACTTAATCCTTATGTGGTGCAGTATATTTCGTAGGAATTATTCGGTTGATCCAGACTGGACCTCGTTCTACATTGTTTTCGACAACCTTCCTCTTAGCATACCGATGAAAGTGGTAAGATTTCTTCTGTCTATTTAACACGCTCAAAATATAATTTTAAATTGCGCAGCTTTATATTTGTCTTAAATTTGTGCTCTCCTCATCCCTTGAGAGATGTGTCTTTCTAGTTAGTTTTTCGAATTATGTCGGAAGGTATCCACTTAAGTGCTAGCCGCTAATGAAATCAGTTAATTTTTTGAATAAAAGACTGTCTGTAAATGTGACCACCAATGAATGCATCTTTAGTTAAACTAGTCTGGCTTAAAATTTTTCCCCTGACGGCCACCGAGCTTCTGTGAGTAGAAGAGATGAAGTGAGTCCTCAAATCCACAATAATTTTTTCTCGGTGTAATAGTTTTTATATAAGGCGTTCTTTCTGAAGCGTAAATTTACAGTCGGACTCATTTTAAAAAAATCATTATCTGAGATATGATCAATCCAGTACGATTTTTATAAACATTTTGTGGTGGCGACTTTCTTGTTGCCACAAGACAATCGCCAAACTCGTCTGACCCAGTTGGCCTGCTGTGGCTGTTCTGTTTCGCCACTATGCTTCATCCTAGACTTCCCTATTTGTTAGGACCATTCGTGTTTTAATCCTAACCATTGGCAGCTGCACCGTATCCAAGCAATATTACCACACCACTTGCTAGACCATCTCAAATTTACCCATTTTGCCCGTACAAATTTTGTTGATAGCATTCGAATAATTTCGTCGCACGTGGTGAAGTCTGTAAGCACTTTATTTCGCTCACAAAATTTCCTACTATCTATTGTGCATTGCGATATGTGAGTACCTAATCACAACACATTGGAGACTGCAAGTCCGCTAACGTCGGTAACTTTTCAACTGCAAACATGTAAACTAAAAAAAAATATCTCACGTTATTTCAAGCTATTAGAAATTGTGTTAATTTCGCAAAGATGCTTTATTGGGTATGTTAGAAATTTTTTGTTAGCGCGAGTTACATTAATAGATATCTTGGCCATAGTCCTGGAACTTAAAATGCAAATCTAACATCGTATCAGAAGTTTATATTCATTGTCTTCGATCAATAGTATTTTGCTGGTTTCCAGTTTTTTTCAATCGTAACGACAATAAATAAGCTTATCAGTTGCATTTCATTTTTAGAAATTCTCTCCATCATAGATGAACTGCCTCAAGAAAATAAAAGCGCACTACGTGCACAAGCAATGGTCGCGAGTAGTCTACGAATGCAAAATAATTGGTGTTGCCATAGTGTTAAAAAATCGATATGAGTATTATCTAATCCAAATTTTTAGTGACAATTGACTAAAATTGTGTGGCACCTTGGCACACCGCTGTCGGCACCGGGGCCAAACGCGCCCACTTTGGGAACCGCTGATTTTACGATTCTGATGGTCGTGAGTGTCTATTTCTCGAAGCATCTCCAGGAGGTAATAAAATTATATTGCGGGGTCCCAACTACGCATCGCATCGCACCTACCACTTGGTCTGTTTAAGTAACTTCTTAGACAAGCAGAATGTTAGCTATGGTTATTCTTTCACCCCCCCACGGGGATGCCGTCTATACAGGGATTATGTACCGGAGAATATGTCATCTCTGATATATTTTAGTGTCCTAATAGACTCGCTTACGTTTGTAAGCTTAGATTCTGAATCATATATTCATTAGTTATAAAATGTAAAAATTTTTAAATGTTTTATTATGGTATTTATTTTATATATATTTTTTCTATATTATTTAAATATTTATATTTATTTTTATGTATAATATTATATTTTATATTCTCTTTTTTTTTTTTTATTGGTTTAATAATTATAATTATTCCTATCCAATTTTTGAAGGTTTTTAATATCTTTTATTATATATATTCTTTTATGATATTTTTATTCTTTTTATATTATTTATTTTTTATTATAATATATTATTTATTTACATTATTTCGATAGAGGTAGCGCTGCATTTAAATACTATATATCTTGGGTACAGAAAAGTCAAAATGGCTATTGAGTTCAGTGAAGTTACTGATGGGCGAAGTAATCTGTACATTTAATTGTGGTGAAATTTTAATTTTTTTAACTTTTAACTTTCACACTATATTTAAATTTGAAATATCAACTAGATGTTTCAAACAGTGCAAAAAGAAATAAAAAAAACAATTTCAATTCTGTTGGCAATAAAATAGATAAAAAAAAAAAAAATTAAGAAAGGTATCAGGTGGAAAGTGCATAGTTTTGTCGGTGCTTGATTAGGTGAAGTTTATAATGATAATAAATCTAATATTTATAATAATAATAATAATAATTAAAATATATCATAATAATAATAATAATGATAATACTAAAATAATAATATTAATAACAATAATTAAACTCAAATATATAATAAATAAATGCCTATTAAATTATAATATACATTAACAATGGTAATTGGGTGTCAGAGTGGGTATGGGCAAGAAGGGTATTTTCGAATTGATATTTTTTTACATTCCTCCATTCCAAATAATTTAAGGACATTGTCTGACATGTTTTACCTAGGACTTGGAATCGCGAATTGATTAGGAGACTCAGCATTTCAAACATTCTGCTGATCTCGGAATTCTTGGTCGCTATTGGAGTCTTACTAATTTAACTACAATTTGTACAAATTATAAATCAACAATACATTACTGTCATAATGAATATGAAGAACTCTGTTATTCGTTTCTTCAACATGATTAGGAGTATATAATACATATGTATGGTTCTCACTTTTCACAAAGGGCATTGTTTCTTTCAACACTTGTCTTGGGGATCAAATATGGTGTAATTCTCTTAATACTATTCAATTGGAAGCCTAAAAATCTGTTTCCTTTTCTTGTAAATGATTTTGTTAACTTGCTGAATAACCTTCTACAAAATAAACAATATATTTTGAATACAAGAGGACCTATCAAATTTACTATTCTTTGTCATTCGCATTATGTGGAGAAACATATGAACTTACAAGTGTTGATTTACCTCCCAATCAGAAGACAAGAAGAATATCTACTGCTTAATATGAGTGCAATTATTCAAGCTCTTCTCGTTTACAGAAAGTAATAGGATCACTAACAAATAAGTTCTGGCTATGCATCCTTAGCTTAGCTAATGGCATATACTGAGAACAAAAAAGAATACTGTACAAATACATGACTCTCCTAAGTCCATCAAGCGATAGACATTCACCTTACGTTAGAAATTCCTATGAGAGCAACATAATTTTATGAAACCATTTTGAGGTTTTGAAGTACTAGCTTCCATTAGGGATTAGTTTTATTGAATTCCAAATTGAGGATATTGGTCATGCTGTTTATTTGATAAAGTTACTTATACAGACAGTTTCGTGTCTATAGCGTAATTTTTGGATTATAGTATTTTCCCAATAATTTTCATGTGCGACTCCTTAAGTTCATGACTTAAACATTATTATGGACTACTGTTTCTGAAGCTAAATATCTTCTTGATCTAAATTTTTGAGGTAAGATTGCACCACTCAGTATATATATACTTACTAATAATTATTTATTATATATATAGTATACATATATATTTATGATCTCATATATATATATATATATATATATAATTATATTATCTACTATATATATATTCTATAATAATATCTATAATATATTAAATATACTATACATATATATATATCATTGTTATATATATCAATTTAATATTGTCCTCCCAAATATCTTATATTAGCAGTAGCAATATATTTTATTTTATGTCTCCTTAGTTAATATATATATATTATTAATATATTATTTTACATAATATAAATAAAAATTATTCATAAAATATCATCATTATATATTTATATATATTATATATATAATATATATATATATAAAATATATTATATTAAGACATTTATGAAATATATGAAATATTTATTCAAAAAACTTAATAGAATCCTACATTTCAAAATTACTTTGTCTAAAACTACTGTATTTTGGGCAAATAATGAACTATCTCTTTCATTCCCAGCATAGAAAATATTGACCTATCATTGTTGCACCAAATTTCTCAGTTGTGGATATTCGGCGCACCAAATTTCACATTTGTTGAGACATAAAGTGGATCAACCTGAAAAGAATATATATAATAATTAAGTATTATAATTTATAATATATAAATAGTATATATATTAATATATTTCTAATATATATACTATATATATATTATATACTAATATATATACTATATTATAATATTTATCTATATTTATATATTAACAATACTATATATTTTCACACTAAATAAATTTCTAATAATAAGATAGATTCTAACTTCTGATTTACGGTCGCTTCAGAACTTCTATAACTAAGAATTCATGAACTATCATAATGGAGCAGGAGGTAAACGTGGGAGAACGAGACTGGGAAATTCTAATAGAGAATAGATAATTTAAAATGAATGGAAGCCCAGATGCAGATGGCATTGGCAAAAAAAGTTAAGGCTTTTGGCCATAATTAAATCATGACTTTGTTATTCCCAAACATATCTTAAGCATGAGAAATAATTTCATTTTTTATCTGTACATTCATTTTCCTTTTGCAATATTCTTCAATAGTCTTCGTATATAAAATCACTAAAAAAGAGCTATCAATCTATTGATAAAAATGATGCTAATTAAGTTTATTCAGAATTTCTAAACTTATAACCAATTTAAGAGTGGTGATGGTATTCTACTTTTACCATCCATTTAGGGAATTCACTCAGACCTCAGCTAGTCAATACTTTCAATCCATAGAAAACTTACAAATATCAAATATATTATAATGTTCTAGGAATAATGTGCATGCTGCTCAAGGTTTTGGCTCCACCAAAAAAAATAAAGAACGTCAATTTAAAGAAAAAAAAATTATTACCACACTAAGAAAAGGTGAACGAAGGTTGAATTCCATGGGAATAAATGATAATTTTGCTATAAAATTATTTATTATCAATAATCAGATAAGACATCATTAGCACTCATGATCAGGGTGTGGGAGGTGTAGCACACCATGACATAGTTTGTGCATTGCATTTACATTTTTAACGCTAAGAATAGAAACATAATTTAATAGGAATTTAGTCGTTATGTCAACATGTGGTATCTCTGCTAGATAACGATAATATTAAAAAACGACAGCCTCATTCAATATCACAAATTTGAGAAGTATGTGCCTATGCTATATTACTATTATATTATTAAATTTTTTTTATATATTTAATACATCAAATTTGCTGTTCGCGCATTTTATTTGCTTCTAGTATCCATTGCATGTTGCTAATTCATCAGTTTCTATATGAGTTAGATCTTGTGTCATCCAATTTAAATTGGTATCGCAGCACTTGCATACTTTTCTTTCTTTGACATTTTTTTATTTAAATTCATTGCAATTGCATTTCTTGATGTGGAAGTTAGAAATTCTTATGTTTTGTATTTTAGCAGAGAAGTTCAAGATGCATCCCTCCATTGTGACTATACTTTCAGGCAATTTCGAAAGGATAGATAGGTATGATGGATGGATTATCACATAGGCCTGGTTCTTAACCTTTTATTGACCACAATCCAAACTAGTAGGCAATTTGCAAATTTTAACGAACCCGTTCTATTTTGAAATATAAATGGTTTATATATATAATATATATTAAATACTAATAATATATATATAATATTATAATATTATATATATCTATATACTATACTTAATATCTATATATATTATAATATATATAATATTATGACTCTATCTATATAATATATTATGAGATATATATCATTACAAGATGAGTGAGTCTATATAATTGAAATTATTTTAATAACTATTCGATTTGAAAAGTAAATTAATTATTGCTAATAATCAAATAAACAAAATGTAAAAAATAATTAATTAGTAAGTAAAGTTCTACAGCACTGCGAGGAAGGACAGTAAGGTCTTGAACGGGACGTCATAGGTTGAGAAACCACTGACATAGGGTATTCAGACTACAACCAAATTGCAGGTTTTTAGTTATTAAGGTAAATTCTGCAATCGTGAAGGGTTGTTAAATTTGTGTAGTGTGGTTAGCAATACTTTAGCTATAGTTTTACCATTCAGTAGTAAAAAATAGACACAATAATTTACTTTGTTAAGACAATACTTTTTAATATATATTATTTATTTTATGCTTAAACTTTTTTAAAAATTTTCATCTCCTATTAGGGTGATATTCAATATCATTTTCGTAATTGCGTTAAGCCTATACTCAGCACAATTCTTCTATAATAGTCCCACTCCTAACTTACCTATTATTTTATGATCTTTATGATTTAACATGTAATCATAATCCTATGAATAATACAGTATTAAGGGATAGATTTTATAGAATAAATAGGTAGGTAGAATATAAATATGTCAGCAAATAATAAACTTAATAAATATGAACTAAAATAATAAATAAAAAGAATAAGTAACAACAAAATAAAAACAAACACAATGATTCATCAGAATAACATAAAAAATCTATTTAAGCATATATGATATAAACATACCTAAATAATATAAGAATAAACAACAACAACTAAAATCACAAATAATGAAATAATAGTAAATGTATACGGTGAGTAATGTTATTTTTGTTGACAAATTAATTGATTTATCTTTTACCATTATTTTTATAATTAACGTGTATTTTCATTTATATATTATTAGTAATTTTGTTAATAATTATTATTTTTATTACTTCATAATTATATTATTATTATTTTCCACTTTTTATAAAACATAAAATTAGGAAAAAAATTGTAGTTTGCAGTCAAAAATTTTAAATTTTAAAAATAAAGAATAAATTATTTGACCAACAATTTTTTTTTTGGGAAGAAAGGGAAGGCAATATTATATATTAATAATATATATATATAATATAATATCATATATAATATAAATATATAAAATATATATCAGTAATATATATAATCATATAATAATCGGTAAAAAGTAAATATTAATATAATAATTTTAATATATTTATAGAATATATAATCATACTTATCTATATCTTACCTGTAACACGGAGTCCTTCGTCTGGTGGGGGCTTTCGACACCAGTGGCGCATTCCGAGGTCTCACGTGGCTCCACCTCAGCCCTCTCACTTCACAACTAATATATTTTAATAAGCTGTACCGACGTTTTTTTTCCTGTCTTCGGTTTATTTTTAATGAAACCCGTTTCCTTTCGTCTATTTTGTGCTTTTTTTCCTTTTTCCCCTACGCCCACTAATACAAACTCGGGTTCCCTTTAGCTAAATTTGCTAGAATTCCTCCCAGGTCAACCTCTTGTCCACGTATTATTGTAGCAAGTCAGTAACTTCAAAATCGTTCCTCCCTTAATCGCACATATTGACTATAGACAAACTTCAAGTGCAAAGAGGATTAATATATGTTTATATTAATACATTGTTAAACAACTGGAGGGGCAATTCGGTCCGGGTTTAAAAATTGGCGTGGGGCAATTCGGTAAATATTTAATTCTTCATTAAATTTAAATTTTTTTAAATACCTCTTTTACCAAAAAGATGTCCGAAAATAATTTAAATATAATTTTATACACTTTCCAACATTATTTGGCATAAATATAATTATCTGGGGTAGTTGAAGTTTGAAAGCATAATTTATTTTCATCAGATGGTTCTACACCTACGCAAAGTACACGGCAAGAGATTAATATTGACAAATGGGATACCTTTGGCTGATGGATGTTAGTCAAATAACCGCTTAAAGAGTATTTATTCATTCTTTAACATATGGAGGTTTTATTTAAACGAACGTATATGCTAAAAACGCTATACTGAAGTTTTCATTCGTTTTTAGGTTCAGAACAAGCGTTTGCGTTCGTTTATTTGTTCAAACTAGAGCAAAAATCGTAAAAGAACGCTCGACTCAACAATCGTAAAGAATTTCGCTTATTCTGTGTAATATAAAATAAAAAAGAATTGCAACTATTGAACCTATTTTTACATTACGTTTACGCAAAATACATGATCAGATATAAAAAAATGCTCACGAACAGTTAAAGAACGTTTCCTTAATTCTGTGTATTATATTACAAAGAATTAAGGAAATTCCTTACTTTAGGCGAGCCTTTTTTTTATCGAATTTGTCGTTATTAGACAAAACGAACGCAAACTCGAAACATTTTATTAGTTATTTCAATCCAATTTCTTAAATAAATATTGTAATCGACTCAATTATGCTTTAAAGGACCATAAAACGCTTTCGAGCTTGCGTTTCTTCTTGTTCAACTGCCGTTTGCGTTCATTTTTTTGTCAACATCGCTAAATCGTTAAAAAGCACGCTCCAAAGTAAAGAATTCCTTAATTCCTGTATAATCTTGAATAAAAAGAATAGCAACCGTACAGGAATTAAGAAATTCCTTACGTTATATGCTGAAGCCTCTTTTTTATACGTTTAGTGTGAACCATTGGAGTAAACATTTTAATATAACTTATAAAATATGCGTTTTAGAACCCAATTTCTTAAAATAGAAAAACAAAAAATTATTGTAAAACTGTTTATTTAAAATGAAAACTCGACTTATATTATTTATTAATATAACAGAATTAATTGAGATTCTTAGGGATGTGAAATTGAAGTGGACGAATTGCTCCGCCACCTCAAAATCGTTGGAAATTCGGTTCACGTTACATCAATCGCTTCTAACATAAACCTAAATTATAAATATTCAAATACAAATTATCACTAAGTTGATCATGATATTAAACATATAACAATACAAATAAATAATTTATTAATAAATAAAATTTATATGTTTTTTTGTATAATAATTAATAATGAAATTAATAAATAAATTCATTCTACTAATAGTAATAATATAATGTTATATATATATATATATTATATATATATATATATTATATTATATATGACTATATATTATATATACTACCACCATTATATCATATATATATATATATAATTATACTAATTATATATATATATAATATATATATTTATATATATATATATATATATATTATATATATATATCATCATATATAAATATATATTATATATATATAATTAATTATATATAGTATGATATATATATATATATATATATATATAATAATATATATATAATAAATATATATACTATAAACTATATAGGTATATCCTATATATAATATATATAAATATATATATATCTAGTATATATATAATATATAGTATATATATTATATATATATATATATATATTATATATATACATATTATATATATTATATATAATTATATATATATATATATATATATATCTATACTAATATATATATATATATTTATATAATATATAATAGTATATAGCTATATATATACTAATATATAATAATATATATATATATATAAATATAATATATATATATATATATTATATGATAATATATATAGTATCATGTATGATATAGGACCTATATAATATAAAATAATAAGTAGAGGCCATATATCTTTATATAATAATATATACATAATTATAGTTTAATATTTTATATACATATATTATATATAATGATATATATATTAGTACTAGTAGTATATATATATAATTACATATAATACATATAATACATATATGATTAATAATACTATATAAATATAATAGAGAAAATTGTCGTTTAAGCAAAAATTAATCTAAACAATTAAAGAAAATTTTTGATCAAATGCCAGATTAAGATTTTTTCTCATAAAATTACAAACGAAAGCTTTTAAATTCTTCTAAATACGTATTATTTTTTTTTTTTTTTCTCTTTTGGAATTTAAATTATTTTTGTAAAAGTTTTCTGCAATTATAATTTAGTAATTCAATACAAATTTCTTTTAAATTTAATTTGTTAAATTTTTTTAAATAGAAAGCAATTTTTTCATCACTATGGAAGAGTTAGAGGTTGCTCTGAGAGCGAAGGGGGTGTGTTACAATTATATTGTTTATAAAAAAAAATTCTTTAGTGAAATTAAAATAATTTTCAATAATAAATAAGTAAGATAAATAAATCAAATAAATAATAAACAAAATTTTAAAATAAATAATAAAATTAAAAATTATAGGATATACATGCAATAGTTATTATTATGATAAATCTAAATCATAATTAAAAACAAAAAAATAAACAGAAGAATAACGTCCCATCGAAGGATTACTAGGAGAAAATCCTAAGACAATCTAAGGAAATACAAAAAAAGCTCAGTACCTATGAAAGATAAGACTGACAATTATATAAATAAGGAACCCACGGAGGGGCTCAATCTGATGTACAATAGGCGTCAAAACCAAGACTAAGTTAAACACAAGCATATAATTATAACATTAAACAAAAAACATAAAAAAAAAAAAAAAAAAAAAACAAAAAAATGAAAAAAAAAAAAAAAAAATTAAACCGTGGTAGAACGAGTTGTGCATTAATAAATCAAAGGACTGTCGTTGAATAGCACATATTTTATAAAATTTATTAGATTTACTACACAAGAAGCATCAGAACCCAACCATCACGTCATTTGAACAAAACGTGTGACACACATTTCCTCCCATGAACAATACCAATATTGAAAGACCCCACATTTTGTTTTGCATATTGTGGCCGGAACGTTACGAAGGGGAAAGGGACAAATGTTAAACAGCGACAATGGGCTTCATATGATCTCCGTTCGTTTAATTTGACATTCTTGTATCAATTCGCCAACTCTAGCACCTGTTGGTATTAATCACGCAAATAGGAGCAACTAGAAGATACAAAAAATTTGGGATATACTTGTTTCCTCCTTTTTTTAATTTTAAACATTTAAATGAATTCTGAAACTTCAACTTTTCATTGTAATTTTGCATTTCATTATACATAATATAATAAATTTAAATAATACATGGATAATAATAATAAATTTTATCTAATAAAAAAAAAATGAAGAATTAAAACAAAATTAACGATAATAAATAATATTATAAATCAATATAATAAATAAAAAAATAATTATTATAATACATAATAAATACAATTAATAATATAAAGAAATATAAGAAAAAATAATAATAAATTAGATATATAATATTAATAATAATTAATAATAAAAAAATAATAATAATAAATCTGAAATAATAATAAATAAGAATTACAATAATACAATAAATAATAAATAATAATTAAAATCAATTATTTAAATAATAATAGATCATATAAATAATATTCAATTAATATATAATCATAATTAACATATTATAGGAATAAATTAACCTAATAATAATCATATCAATATTAATAATATAATAAATCATCATTAATAACAATAAGTCTAATCCTGGAAGCTGTCAATATAAATAATACATAAAGAAATATAATGATAAATAATAATCATATAACGAATAATATAATAATAATAATTTAATACATAATAATTACGCTTCAATGTAAAGGAGGGAGCTAATATAAGATCAAAAATGCATCCACCAAAAAACGGGTGATCGAGAGGTCCGATAATATAAAGGCAAAACACAATTTTTATAATTACTAAG
>JABUQX010054402.1:5000-12220 GCA_015478945.1 Trachelipus rathkii
CCTTAGAAACTACGGGTTGACTAGCGTGGTAGCGCTTGACATATCCAAGCATTTGATCGGGTATGGCACGCGTGCACTGCCTCCATGCTTCCTTCCTTTTGGGTTTCCTCTTCTCTTTGTCCTTACTTATGTCTAGTTTTCTTATTAAATCGCTCAATATCGGCTGTTGTTGATGGGGCGACTTCTTCTTCCTTTTCTGTTAATAGTGGTGTTCCTCAGGATTCTGTCTTATCTCCTACGTTATTCTTACTTTTCATTAATGATCTTCTCACCTGCACATCTAACCTCTTTCACTCGTATGCCGATGACTCGACCCTTCATTCTTCAAACTCATTTCAATTCTGCTCCCTCTTTTACTTCTAGAATTGCCTCTCGTCTTAATCTTTCCGATTCTATTCTCGCTGATCTGGATAGGATTTCAGGGTGGGGCAGTCTCAACCTTAGTGAAATTTTAATTCTTTAAAAACTCAAACTTCAACAAATCTCCCTCTCTAAAACACTTCCAATTTTCCTATCTCTTTCGACGGTTCTCTTGTCCTCTCTGTTGCCAATATAAACATCCTTGGCCTTAACAATAACAAAAAAAAATGCTTGGAAACCTCACAATCACAGACGGTTGCTAAGGGCGGCCCTCACAAGAAAACTTGGGGTTTTGTTTAGACATGCGAGACTTTTTTCCTACTTCTCAGTTGGCTTCAGCTAATTACAAGGGTTTTCATCCGCCTTGTAATGGAGTACTGCTCTCATATCTGGGGGGGCTCTGTTTCACCCGGCTTTTGGACAGGGTCGAGTTCAAAGGCCAAAGACTTATAAACTGTTCCGTACTTTCCACTTCAAACTTGACCCTTATCTTTGCGGCGCGAATGTTGAAGCTTAATCAATTATCTATAGAACCGCAGCGGCAGGTGCTCGAGGGAGCTTATAACTCGCGTACCTCCACCTTTACGACGTTCCTCGTAGCGACAAGGGTGCTGTGTTCCTGCGCAATGAGTTTGTGTGATATTGGCAACTCAGAGGCTTAGCTCCCTGGGGTTCTTGAATCTAACTTTACAGCACACTTCTGTTCTGGTGGAATCTCTCTTCCATCTTCTGTGGTTTCCTGCTGAATTTAATCTACCGCACTTCAAAAGCCTGCGTCTGTGCTCATATGCGTAATTTGCGTTAGATTGTGTACTTTTGATAGTTTACAATCAACCCTCTCCTTGAAATAGGGCTTTGCCCTTGAGTGGTGGTGACAACTGTAAAAAAAAAAAAAAAAAAAAAAAAAAAAAAAAAAAAAAAAAAAAAAAAAAAAAAATCCACATATGTGTAGTTCAAGTTTGAAGTCATGTCGAAAAAAATTGTTGGTGAACCCCAAAATGTCAAAAGCACTGGGTTTCAAAAAATAAAATTACAAAAAATTGCCATTGAAAGAGAAAAACACTCTCAAAAGACGTTTTAGTGGTAAAAAAAACTACAGTTTACTTTCCGTATGGTCAAAGTCAGCTGGAAATTAAGAATTTTGAGTTAATTTTAAGATATGGGCTAACATGAGGTGTTTATGGGGCAAAAATTTGACCCTTCCCTTATTTATTATTAACATGGCAAAATTTAACATAATCTAACAAAACTTTCTCATATTCTATCCCAACTAATATACCGAACTACGAATAAATGCTAACATAAAGTTTTAACTTATCCACAACCAATAATATTTCAACTGCCCCTATCACTGCAATATCTAATATTAATGTACATTACCTAACAGTAATGTCAATAACGACTTTTGCATTTATAAATTTAGAGGTTGACATAATAAAAACAAAGACATTAAGCGAAGGTTTTTGTTCTTCTTTTTAGCATTTTATTGCTTTTATCGTACATTCTCTAATATATTTCAATATTTTTTAGTTAAACTGATAAAACTATATTTTCAAATTTAATATTCGCATCTCATTTTGTTTTGTATGCGTCAACAGTTATATATAAATATTTTTCATTGAAACTGAAACATTTATATTTTCACATATTTAATACTGACATATTGTTTTCATGTGAGCATTGACCTTATTATTTAGATACATTTTCTTTTACCCTTAACTTTATTAAGTTTAGCTCTCGTTTTCTAGAAGTTTTGTGTTAATATTTATATTTTAATGTATTCTATTTTGCAGAGAACTTTAAAAGTTTATCATTTATTTTATTTTCAAATGTAACTAATAATTTTAATATTTTTCATTCCAACGTTAGTCAGGATTTTTTTTTTAAAGTTCTAAATTTTTTATAAAAAATTTCATTAAAAATTTATTTTCATTAATTTTTAAAAAGTTTTTTCTAAAAAATATGAAATATTTTATAAAGTTTTAAATTTTTTTTTTGCTATTATTATTATTATTATTATTATTATTATTATTATTATTATTATTATTATTATTATTATTATTATTATTATTTTTATTATTATTATTATTATTATTATTATTATTATTATTATTATTATTATTATTATTATTATTATTATTATTATTATTATTATTATTATTATTATTATTATTATTATTATTATTATTATTATTATTATTGTTATTATTATTATTATTATTATTATTATTATTATTATTATTATTATTATTATTATTATTATTGTTATTATTATTATTATTATTATTATTATTATTATTATTATTATTATTATTATTATTATTATTATTATTATTATTCATTTTGCATTTTGTTATGTTATTAATATGATAATTACATTGACTATAAAAAATTATTATTATTATTATTATGATTATTATTATTATTATTATTATTATTATTATTATTATTATTATTATTATTATATTATTATTATTATTATTATTTTATTATTATTATTATTATTATTATTATTATTATTATTACTATTATTATTATTATTATTATTATTAATATTATTATTATTATTATTATTATTATTATTATTATTATTATTATTATTATTATTATTGTTATTATTATTATTATTATTTTATTATTATTATTATTATTATTATTATTATTATTATTATTATTATTATTATTATTATTATTATTATTATTATTATTATTATTATTATTATTATTATTATTATTATTATTATTATTATTATTATTATTATTATTATTATTATTATTATTATTATTATTATTATTATTATTAAAGGTTGGGTCAGCATGAGACCGATATCACGAGTTGATGTAACTCGATCACTAACAAAGTAATCAAAGCAAACTCCTAGAAATTGTTCCAGAAAAGTTTTTTCCCTCCTACCCTCTTCATCGTAAACACATCATTCTAATCATTCTGCTTTAAAAGTACAATTAGAATATCATGTTGCCATTTTCAAAAATTTCAAAAACGATTCTATCATAAACCTCTCGTTCGTTAATTCTGAAACTAATTTCAGCAACTCTGCCATCATATGTTCTTTTGCGCGAAAAGTAACTTTCGCAGTTTCTAACATCATCCTTCGAATTCTTAAGTAATTTTCGAATGATATCGTGTGATCAATGCTTATTTTTATTGACTCCGTTGCCTGATTCTTTAGTGAGACGTGACTTTTTATAGTCCCAACAACTGAACAGTTGAAATTTTCATTCATTAATGGAATATCGAAAGTTTTGATAACTTGTTCCTTTTGCCGGTTCCCAATGAGCCGCACTGTATAAACTTTTAAGCAATGTTAATCGAACTGCACACATAAATTCCAAGTATTCCTGCAAGTGCAAGGTTCCAGTTTCTCAGGCAGTTTCATGTCCCAACACAAATCTTTTGACACTGTGAACTTCAGAAAACATTTTATAAAAAACAACACAAAATTATGAATTATTCAAAGTGAAACACCACTTTCAAACTCTAGCACTAGCAGCACTAAAATCACTAGTTACACAAGCATATAAAACAACATTACTAAATGAAGGCTTAAAAGCAAAAACACTTTTGAAGCGAAGTGGTATTTTTCAGTAAAACCGACAATTAGAACACAAGTTATGAGCTATTTATAGTTCAAGGTCAACAACATGTATTGTTATTGTTAACAAAACAATACATCATCAGAAGCGGAATCTTTATGAAAACATAATGGACAAATATTAGTATAAAAATATATATATATATATATATATATATATATATATATATATGTATATATATATATCCTATATATATCTATATATATATATTATATACTATTTATATAATATATATATATATATATATATATAAAGGTGAATAAAACTAATCTTGCACTATAGAGTGGGATATACGTGGCTGTGGATCCATGGCAGACTGCTCGATGAAGCGCCCGCTCCACAATCCTCCTTCTCTACTTCTCCTTCTCATTCTCCTCTTCCTCCTACTCCTAGCTTCTCCGTTATCTATTAATTTGCTGCTTTACTTTATATTTCAACTTCATTTTTTTATTATAAACTCTCCTTTTGCTTAAACATGAAAAAAATATATTCTTGGTACATGAAAAACCGAAAAATGTTTTATATTATTGCATAATTTGCATAAAAATTTAGTATAAAACAAAAAAAAAAACATTTAATCAACGGTTTATCTTTTATTTACACTATAATATCTAAGAAAACCTTAAAAATCAATTTCGTAACCTAATCTGTCTAGCATACTAAATAAGGGTGGCCGACTCACCAGGTGCGATACGGTGCGGTACGTGGTTTGGAGCGCGGTGCCCATGGAAACATAGAGGTGCGATGCGGTGCGTGTTGCGCTTACCCTGGTGCAGTGCGCAAAACTCCGGTGCTTGGCCAACACTAATACTGAACTACAAAAAAATGCTTACATTACGAAGGTTTAACTTATCAATTAATTTTAGCCAAACAATACTTTACATTACCTTACCTATTTAAAATTGTTAACTATGCGTGAATTCTAGGATTAACAAAGTTCTCTACATAAAAACTGTAACTAACCAAACATTTGCCAAAAAAAAAACAAAACTTCACCTGACCTTGCTTTTTTCTATCAAAGCTATAACAGATCAATAATATTTTAACTAACATAGCAGTAGCTAACAAAATTTATCATAGTCTAACCTGCCTAACATACCGAATAACAAATAAATGCTAACATAAAAAGGTTTTAACTTATCAATATCTAACAATACATTAAATAACCTAACCTATTTAAATACCTATACTATGAAAAATTGCTAACATTAGCAAACTTTCCTACGTATCAACAGTAAATAACCTAACATTATAAGCATAACTTAAACACCACAGACCTACCAACTCTAATACCATCTCCTTCAATATCATACCTTGAGTACAAATAATCACATTACTAAAAGTATCCATGATTCTTGCACCCTACATTAAATATTTAAAATACAATCTTATAAGTGTAGGTAATTGCGTTAGAGAGTAGGTGAATGAGATGGTGTTAGAATTGATAGATCAATTGTTTATTGATATGGAGACAAAGATAGGCTATGTTTTTTTGGGAAATGTTAAGTTACTTGCCGTTTTTAGGCTGTGTCTTTGCTAATGTTTTCAATTATTTATTGTTTGGTACGACAGATAGGTTAGGTTATGTAATGTATTGTTAGATATCGCTATGTTAATAGAAATAAATGTTAAAATTTAATTTTTGCTTTTATTAGTGTTTCAGCATGTTGGATAGGTTTGGTTTTAAGAAATTTTGCAAGACTTGGTTAGATATTACTACGTTAGCGTTAAATTAGCATATGATATGTTATAATTATGATAAAAAAAGTAGGATCAGATTAGGTTTTAGGTTAGGATAGTTAATATTGATAGGTACAGTAGATAACTTTGTTAATGCTAGCATTTATTCACTGTTTAGTATTTTAGACAGATTAGGTTATTTATATAATGTTTTATATTGTCAGCTAACAGAAATTGGTAAGTTAAAACTTTGTTATGTTAGCATATATTTTTTAATTCAGTATGTTAATAGGCTAGGTTATGATAAAATTTTTAAAGTTTTGTTATGTAATAGAGTGTAAATATAAAGTGAACCGTTGATTAAATGTTTGTGTTTATATTTGAAATTAAATTTTTATGGAAATTCTGAAATAATGAACAATTTTTTTCCTGTTTTCCATGTATGAAGAATTTATTTTAATGTGATGTTTAAACAAAAGAGTTTATGATGCAAAAAATGAAGCTCAAATATAACATAAAGCAGTAAATCAGTAGATCACGGTGAGGCTAGAGGGGTGGGGTTTGTGGAGTGAGTTATTGTTTTCCTGCTTTACTGTTTTAAGGTCGGTAAAACAATTTTATTAAAAATTTTAAAACAATAAAATATTTAAAATTTCCTTTAAAAAAAAACTTTTCAATAATCAATAATATAACAAATTTTCAATGAAATATTTAATAAAAATTTAAAGCTTTGAAAAATTTTGGTTAAGTTCAGGGTCGAATATTTGCTTCAGGTTGAGCCCAGTTTTCATCCCCCTTAATAAAAAAAAAAGGAACATAAAATTCTTAATTTTCAGGCAATTTTGATGGAGAAAAAAAAGCAAACTGCAGGTTTTTCTGACCTGTAAAAGGTTTTTTTCAAGTGCTTTTTTTTTTGTCTGTAGTCAAATTTTCAGTAATACATTTTTTAAAAAACCTATATTTTAGACATTTTTCGCTTCAACTTCTACAATTTTTTTCTGCAATAACTTTAAACATTAAAAGTACAAAGAATAGTCTATTACCTACAAAATAAACGAAACACTTTTTGATTTTTTAAAATTTGTGATCACAATTATTGAGAATTCTAAGCCCGATATATATATATATATATATATATATCTATATATATATATATATAATATAATATATATATATGTAAATAATAATATATATATATATAATATATAATATATATATGTATATGCTATCTCAATATATATGTATGTTGTATATATATATATATCATCTATATATAAATATCATTATATATATATATATATATAACATGTATAATAATAATATATATAATATATATGTATATATATATGTATATATATATATATGTTTATATATATAAATATAAATATATATATATAATGTATATATATATATATATATATATATATATATATATAATATTAATAATAATATATATATATAATATTATATTAATATATATATAATAACATATAATAATATAATATATATATATATATATATAATAATAATAATAATATATATATATATATGTATATATATAATAT
>JABUQX010054403.1:0-37500 GCA_015478945.1 Trachelipus rathkii
AATAATTGATCTCTAGCTTCGAAAGCCACACTTATAACTGAAAGAAGGGAATGAGACTTCAGATGATCCAGATTTTAGGCAGAATACAGGTAAGAGCTATAGATGATAGATCTTGAAAAGATCGACGGCTACTTTTTTTCAGAGGATTGGTTTAACATTATGACGTGCTTCCAAGCATTGAGAAGAAAATATTTGTATCAAGGCATAGAGAGTTATGATTTAAACAGGGACATAGGCGCCAGCTGAGTTGCACACTCCCCCATAAAACGGGGTGGAATGCCATCCAAACCACTAGCTTTCCGGACGTTCATAGATATAGGGATTTCATACACCTAACCATGTGTAATCGCAGATAGGGGCATAGGATACCTGATAGGAGAAGGAGTAGGAGGAGGTATGCCAGAATTATCGAGGGTGGAATTAAATGCAATGAAGAAGGCCAAAGAGATTTGCCTTTTCAAAAGGAGAGTTAGCTACAGATACGTCAGAGCGAATAAGGGAAGGAAAGGACATATTTTCAAAAGTTGTTAGATATGTTTTTGGCATCTGGCCAGAAATTTTTATCATTAGAAGAACCCAGTAGGTTGGCACATATTCTTTTAGAAAAAGTATGCTTTGTCTGTCGAATAATATCCTTGCAACGAACCCTAGCAGTATGGAAATAGTAAAAGTGATAGAACGAGTTTTTTTCCATGCCGTATACGCGATGTCTCTCTCCTGAATGACAGAGAAGACCACTATCGAACCATGGTATTTAGGGAGATAAAAAATATTAGTTTTGAGATGGAATAGAACCTGACTACATACCCAATCAGTGATCGCAGCCATTACATTTTCAGCAGTGACCGAAGCGTTCTCAGAGTCAAAACATGATTCATTCCAAGAATAGTTAGCAAGAAGCGACGTAAATGCCACCCAATTAAGCCGATTTAAAGTGCTAGATAAGTAAACGATTAGGGATGGTGGAGCGCTTTGGAGAAAAATGTATAATATAATTTAACGTAGTTTTATACGAAGATTGTGGTCAGAGTCATATATACTGTGTCCTTTGTATATATATACTACTAACTACGGATTTATCTTATTCAGGTATATATATTTCCTACGACATACATATATTATACACTATAGGTGAGCCGCACGAATTTTAATTTTAAAGATAATAAGATATTTTATATAACTATTAGTGTATATATGTTGATGTTCGATTTTCTATTACCCTTCACATACTAAAAAGTCTTAAGATTTATGAAACGTATGATTGTTATTTCCATCATCTTAATCGTAGCCATTGGATGAGCGTTTTGGTGGTATTTGACCAGAACCAAGTGTTAGACAATCAAATCAATTTGATTATCGCATCGTTTTCAAACAATAATACATTCGAGAAAGACATTTCTAAACTGCCACTGGCCACTCGTTTTAATTGTGCTGGGCAATATCAGAAATATAAGAGTTTCAAACCGCTTTACTAAAACTGTAAATTTACCGATTTTTTTTTCCTCTATATATATTGATATATTTGGTCATTCAAAAAACACTATTTTTTATGATTGTGGCAAAATTTTAGAATTTTAAGCCTAGTATATATTTATTATACAAACATAATGGGACTTATCGATAACTAAATGTTATACTACGAGACACCACTTATTTGTAACTATTATTATTTTATAATATTTAATAATATTATCATATATATATTTCAAAATAATATATCAATATTATATTTTTTAAATATATATTTATAAAGATATTTATCATCAGAAATCATTATAAATATTATTGTGTTATTGATATAAAACTTTCCTAATCCTGACAAACATGTTAATAAATATATCCTCTCATTTTGTAAATATTGGTGTCAATCAAAATTTATCTATGTCAGCAAAACTATTTACTATGCACCAATCGACAATAAAGCATCGAACACTACATCTTTAAGATGGATCTTCCTTAGAGAATTTGATTTTAGGTGCGATGCTTTAAAGACACTCAAATATCAAGAAAATATTGTGGTGAATTTCTAAAATTTATTTTAACTTTATTATTTATTTTCATTATTGTATATATTTATTTTTTTTAATTTATTTATTTTATTTATTGTATTTGTTATTATTATCTTTGCTCACTTGCCATTCTTTGTTTTGTTTCTGCAAATTTGTGTTTATTTGCATTAAACTTATGAAACAATATGCAAAATTCTAGAAAATATTTTCATTAATTTTATGGATGAGAAATGTGTGTGTGTGTAGGTGTGTGCGTGATTGTGTGTGTGCTTGTGTGTGTAGGTGCGTGTGTGTGTGTGCACTGTCCTCCTTCAATTGTGTGTGTAGTTGTGTTGTGTAGTGGTGTGTGTAGGTTGTGTGTGTGTGCACTGTCCTCCTTCAATTGCAACCGTAATGAAATAAAATTTCACATTAATTTCAAAATTAAGTAGCTTAGGTGTTATTAAATTTTATAATCGAAATTTTATATTACCATACATATTAACCAGTGGAATATATATATTATATTATATAGGCTTATATATATATACAGGGGCGGCTCGTGATATACTTTATATATATATATATATAATTAATATATATATATATATATATTATATATTATTACATATACATATATATAATATATTATATATATAATATTCATATATATATATATATATATATAAGTAAATATATATTATAAATATATATATATTATATATATATACAGTATGAAATATATATTATATATATAATAATATATATATTTATATATATATATATATATATATATATTTATATAGTAATATATATATTATATATATATATATATATTATATATATATATATATATATAATATATATAAATAGTAATATATATAAATATTATATATATACTATATATTATCTATATATATATAATTATATATAATATATATATAGATATAGTACTATATATATCAGTATATATATATATTATATATATATAATATATTATATATATTATATAATTATTAGTAAACCTATACTATATATATATATATAACATATATATATATATAATATATATTTATATATATAATAATATATAATATATTTATATATTATATATAATACTAATATATATATATATATATAATTATATATACATATAATATTTATTATATATATATATATATATAATATATACCATATACTATATATTATAATATATTATATATATATATATATATATATATATCATATATATATATAATATATACCTATATATATATCACACACTACTAATGCTCGTCAGTTTAATAGTTAAGGATTGATATTATCCCTTGTGGTAGTTAACTTTTGAAAAGATTTTTTCTTTTAATAATTTTATTTATAAAAAATTATTTATTCTTAATTACATGTATTACAAATATACAAATTAAAATTAGTCGAAGCATTTCGGTGGCTTGATCGACTCACTTTTTTCGGGATGAAAATATTTTATGATCGACTGAAATGATTATTAACTTCTTGGATTCTGGCAACTGGTATGCTTCTGTTTACTCGATGACGATCTGCTCCTAAAAAATTTTCGCTCCTAGCTCAGTGGTAGAGCACAAGCTCAACAAAGTGAGAGAAGAGGACCCACGTGAGACTGGGTTGGAGGCGAGAGAATGTAAGCTATTCTTATTAACTCTAGACTTCGTCGCACTCGAGTTAAGAGAACATTTGTGGTGTGTTTGGCTACAATGGGAATTAAGATGGTGCGATGCTAAGGCATATATCACGACCATGTATTATTGTTAATAATACACCCTTTACCTTTACCTTTCCTTTTTTTTATTTTTTTTAAACTTTCTTTAGCATTTTGTTAAGTGTTGGAGACATTTATCAAATATTTAATAGTAGTGTCATCTATAGTTATTTTACCCTTTTTGTATCATTAGCAGTGTTACTGTTTTTTATATAAGAATGATTCGATAAATTTTCTCTTGTCCGTATTTTGTATGGATTGTATAATAGTAGGGGAATCTATATTGATGATATGGTTTGAATTTTGCCCGTGTTTAACTAACGCAGAGGTTTGTTTGTATAGGTTTAAATCATTTCTATGTGATTAACATACTAGTTTTAAAAATTGTTGGTCTCTTATGTAAGTTGTTGTTTGCTATATTGCAATTTATTCTGTAGACTCCTGTTATTTTTGTTCTTGTTATTATTATTAGCATTTAATGCATTTTTCAATATAATACTATTTGTTTTGATGACAGTATTTATATAATCCGGTATGTATTCTTTGATGGTGCTTTTTTTGTAGTTTATTTGGTACAGGTAGTACGTTTGACAAATTAACAGTATTTGTATCTATTTTTAAGTATTTCTTTTTTTGTTTTTCTTAATGCTTTATTTATGTAATTTTCAGGGTAGTTTAGTTTATGAAAACTATTTTTTAAGGTTTTTATTTCTAGGTTTATATTTTGCGGACTACATAGTTTATATGCCCTTAGGAACAGGTTACTCAATACGGCTATTTTTGTTGAGACATCATGACACGAAAGCCAATGTATATAGGATGGATTTGCTGTTGGCTTTCGATATATACTGAGTGAAGGAGGTTCTTCGTTATTCTAAGTGATGAGTACATCTAAGAAGTTTATTCTATTATTTTCTGATTTTTTCTATTGTGAATTTAATGTCGTTGTGTATCTCCTTAATAAAATTTAAAACAGTATCTGTGTTAATATTCCTTGGTATCAGTGCGAAGATGTCGTCTACATATCTCACCCACTTTATAGTAGGAAATTGTGGGAATATATAGTAGGTTTCTATTAACTCCATAAATAATTGGACAGATTGGTGATATATAATGAGCCCATGAGAGTCGACCAGAAATTTGTTTGGTAGATTTATCATTGCAGAAAATGGCAATGCCTTACAAAAGTGAGGGAAATTAATATTTTTATGGTAAATTAAAATCTGGTTGAATAGCAATATTATGTTATTTTATGTTGCATCCAATAAATTTATGGTAAATTCCTACAAGGTACAATTTGTAAACAAAGGGTTACGTAAGAACTTACGACTTTGAAATTGGAAAATTGGTTTTTAATCTTTGACAAGTCTTCTGAATTTTTAACACTGAAGCGTTTGATATAAATTTTCCAAGAAGGGTTTTAATTTAGAGTAGCATTTTATAAATTATTACGAGTTCATGCAGTTTATAGATAGGGGATATTCTTCCTTTGTGGTATTTAGGTATTCGCATAATTCTTGAATGAAGGTAGATTAGGCTTGAATTGTTTGTAGAGATCTTTGTACAGGGATGACATTATATTTAGTGAATTATTTGAATTGTTGGTCAAGTGGCTTTTTAAGTGGGTTTTATTTATAAGGATGCATACGGTATGTGTCCTCCAAGAGTTTGAGCTTAAGTTGCATATTCCTACTGCCGCATCATTACACATATAACTATATCCTTCTAATCATCGATAGCTCGATGATCGATCATCTCGGATTTTGTTTGTAAGCTTTTCAAACGCTTTAAAAAAATCCTTAAGGGGAAGCTGAATTGTTTGAAGGAAATCTTTTTGGAGTTTTAGTAATACTCCAAACAGTATAAAATGTCTCATTTTGATTTTGAATTAAAATTTTTTCCATCCTATTAAAGCTGATATTTTTGGTTCACGCCACGGGTCTAAATTAGGCAATGAGAAACTCAGGTCAATGCTCAGTAAGGTTTTCTCAGTTTGGTTTAATCTATAGTTGGACATATTCAACTCAAATGTTCGCATGGTTTCCTGTGCTTATTCCACATACTATCGATTGAAGATACGATCTAGTTTACATTTTAAAAAAACTCTTTTGTTGCGTATTTTTCTATCTTTCACTTCAACTACGTAATCTTGTAATTTTGTGAATAGATTATGATCGTCGAAAGTATAGTAAAAACATTGTTAAAAATATATGTATATATATAAAATATTTATACTTCGTGTAATTTTTCATTATTTTATGTTTTTTTTTTATTTTGTTTAAGTTTTTACATTTATATCTTTAATGTTATTATTACTTTTAAAATATTATTCTATTTGTATAGTTTTATTTTTATTTATTTATTTTCAAATTTTTTTTTAATGCACTTTATTTTTAAAGATTTATTTATTAATTTTAAATTTTTATTTTAAAACTTTTTATTTTTAAAATTTTTATTTATTTTTGAAAAAAATTTAAAAACAATTTTAAATGTTTACTTGTTTATATTAAAATTTATAAAACATTTTACATTTTGAGTAAAAAAATTTAATCAATATTAAAATATGTAATTTCTTGGACCTAAAAGAATAAAACAGTAGCGCAAGCACCATGCTCCTTACCCTATCTCCCCACAACAGGCCATGCCCTATTGCTTTACTGCTTTAC
This sequence comes from Trachelipus rathkii, assembly GCA_015478945.1. NCBI lineage: Eukaryota > Metazoa > Arthropoda > Malacostraca > Isopoda > Trachelipodidae > Trachelipus > Trachelipus rathkii. Next base: position 6,393 of record JABUQX010054403.1, read on the forward strand.
GGCACATTTGAGCCTGATATTTTGTATAACAGAGCATAACAAATTTCTCTGTACAACATAAAATTAAAATAGTTATTTATATAATCACAACATAAAATTTACTAAAGCATACCATGTTTACTAAATTTTTTATTCTTTTAATGTTTATAACATAAAAATATCATTTATTCACTTACATTTATATTTTTCATTCATCGTTAACTAAAATACTTCAAAGCTTTTAAAATTTTATAAACAACATAAAAAGATCTTTGAAGAAAGATTTTATTTTTATATTTTTATATATTCAACCAATGTTTAACTTTAACATATATTTTACGAAGAGATTTAAAAATCTGAAGGCTATTCATATGTATTACAAAACATTATGAAATTGTAATGTCTAACACTTTTAGGCTTATACCATTTTAGGCTCTGAATCATCTCAAAAAATTAATACATAAGCAATGAAATGGATGCTATATTTACTTTCGTAACATGAATTCGCAAATACCGGTTCATCTACTGATATAGTTACTATATATACTAATATATATATAATAGTATAATAATTATATATTTAATTATATTATATTATATATTATATATATATATATATTATATACTAATATATATTAATAATCTAGTATTTGATCCAAATATTTTCTGAAAAAAATTTATGTTACAAAAATTTAAGCTTGGAAAGTATATATATAAGTTAATTTTTTAAAAAAACTTCTTTTGTTGGCAATGGTTCTGGAATTTTGGCCAGAAGTTTGAAAAGACTGCACCAAATTTGGAAACTAATTTACCTGAACTTAGAAATTTTTTTTGACTAGAATTTTTCAGAAAATAATTAGATCAAATACTAGATATTAACCATTACTATACTACTATAATATATAAATATATATATATATATATATATAATATTATATAGCATAATTTATATATATATATAATAATTATAATATTATTATAATATATATAATATATATATATACACGGGAGGGACTTGCTAGATTGGTGCTTATTTTAAAGAGCAAGCACCCTATATAAAGAGGATGGGTAATTTCGAAATCCATATTTGAAATGATGTTTTTATTCAAACATAAGTAAAATACGCAAGAAAATATAAAAGTAACAAAAAGTCCCTTCTGTTGAGATACTCTTTGTAGGTGAATTGGTAGTCACCCTTTTCCAATGCGTTTTTCGAACTTGCCTCTGACTCTTCGTTTAGCGGCAAAATTTGGTGATCGAAATTCAACGATCGCAGCCCTTTTTCTCTGAAGTTTTATCGCTCTTCGCCGGGAGGATTTGTCTGAAGAGAAGTATCTTGAGTGAGATTTTCTTTCTGATTCTTACTGTTTTATCTAACTCTGTATCTGACTGACTGAAGAGTTTCACAAACGAATTTTTTATATATTGTTTCATTTTCGAATTTATGCTAAAAATTTTGCTCGCGCAAATCTTAGCGATTAAAATAAAGAGATTAAAATTTTTTTTACAAGTTATAATGGACTGCTACATTACTTCTGCGCTAAACACGGAGTGAAAAGTATGTTATAATAATTATACAAGTAAATAAATAACTAAAATACATAAAATTAAGTACTTTCAAAATGCAACATTTTTAATTATGTCCGAAGACATAAGTAGACATACCAACATTGAAGGCAAAAATAGTATAACAAGAAATGTAAATTTTATTTGGAGCATAACTGTTTACATCCGAAGATCTAAAACATATATACAAATATTTGAATAATAAATACAATAATGTTATATATACAGAAAATAAAAAGTGCATTTAACAGCAAGCAATTTTGGTTATATCCGTTAGATATAACAAACATACAAACATTTAAATGCCATAAAAGTACAAAATGTTAATACATATAATTATTGATATGAAACAATTGAATTAATCACAAGTTAAATAGGGCCACATTGATCGAACCGTTAAATCCAAGGAAAGTCCCAGTAAAGACGTTTTAAGTATCCAATGATTTGACCAATGCGCACGTAGTTCAAAGTTGTAGTTACGAGAGAAACATTGCTTGACAATTGTAGTGACGAAGTTGCTTGAAGTTTAGGTTTTTATTTTGAAAAATTTCTTCATAACATAAAAGGGAGGGTCAGAACCATTTAGAATTCGAAAGGGAATCAAAGTTCTAAGTGGATTCAAAAATGAATTTCTGCCATAATCCAAACTTAAAATGACTGAAAGAAATCATACGTAAAAGGAGTTACATATGTAGAGGCTGACGTTGCTTGAAATTAAGCGTCTTTATTTGAAAAATTTCTTCATACTAAAAGGGAGCGGTCAGAACCATTAGGAATTCGAAAAGGAATCAGAGTTCGTAGTGGGATTTCAAAAATGAGTTTTCTGCCATAATCCAAACTTGAATGATGAAAGAAATCATACCGTAAAGGATTTGCTATGTCTGACGATGAATCCTCGAACTGTGATAGTTGTTGACCATAATCCACCATAATCCACAATTAGAAATGAAAATTGAAGTTAGTATCGATAATGTTCGTTTGCTTGATTCATTTTCTCCGAGTGTTGATTGGGATTTTAGTGTTTTTGCAGTTTTTTCTTTTTCTTCATTTTGTTGTTTTTCCAGAAGGCGTTGATTGAAGTTCTTGGTGTTCTACTCAGGGTTTACCAATTATATAGGGTAGGACTTGCTAAGATGGTGGCTTATTTAAGAGCAAGCACCCTATATAAGAAGGTTGGTAAATTAGAAATCCATATTTGAAATGATGTTGTTATTCAACATAAGTAAGAATACGGCAAGAAATATAAAAGTAACAAAGTCCCTTCTGTTGTGAGATACTCTTTGTAGGTGAATTGGCAATGTCGCCAGCCTTTTTCCAGTGGTTTTTCGAACTTTGCCTCTGACTCTTCCGTTTGCGGCGAAAATGGTGATCGAAATCGAGTCGCAGCCTTTTGCCTTGAGGTTTATCGCTCTTGCCGGGAGGATTTCTAAGAGTAATCTTGAGTGAGATTTTTCTTTTGATTCTTAATAATTCGATTTGACTCTGTATTGACTGACTGAAGAGTAATCTCAAACGGAAGAAGTTATATATTGTTTCATTTCGACTTATGCTAAATTTTGCTCGCGCAAATCTTAGCATAGAGTTACGAAACATAAATTAATATTTACTATAAGTTATAATGGGTGCTACATATATATACAATTTAATATATTCTATATTATATATATATTATATATATTAATACTATATATATAATATATATATATATATATGTATATATATATATATATATATGATATTATATATATATATATATTATATGTATCAACCCTTGAAGAGTTTGAATACAGTGGTAATAAAAAGGGATATATTATTCTTATTTTTATTCTAAACTAATTAAATCAAATAGTAAATATAATGGTATCAGTGGTTTAAAAACAATTAATAATGCAATCAATCCCTTAATTAACACTATAGTCCACAGGCATTAATAATATAGGTGAAAGTTAATACAATAATTTCTACGATCAAACACAATTTTCCGGTCTTTTAACAAGCTGATGGTTTTTACACAACCTCTCTTCTTATAACGTGAGGTCTAACGCATCTCTCTTCTTATAATATGAGACTAACTGACTTTGCTTTACTTCATACCCCAGGCACTCCGTTGGACGCAGCGTTTCCGCGCTTGCCCATTTTTACATTTGTTAAGTGCCCTCACGAAAAGAGTCGTTAAAATAATTTCTCTTATACATGAATATAAGTAATTAAAATTTTAAATGTACGGATGCATATATCAAGTATATATTATTATAGTGAGGGTAGGGAACCTCCTTACACGTTTTTTTTTTTTTTTTTTTTTTTTTTTTAGTAGTTAATTTCGATTTGCAGTTTCTCAAAATTTTATTTCTAAATACTATAAAATATCTTTCATTGTAATTCTACAATATCCCATTACAAATTTGATTTCGTTTTTATAACCTCTATTACATAACATAAGACCGCCTTCAATTTGTTTATTTCGATCTTCACGCCACGAGAGTTATTATAAAGTATTCATAATTCATTAAGGCCCTTCTTACAATGTATTTTCCGCCAATAGCGTCAGAGAGAAGGAAGAAGATAAAAATTATTCCACTAAAGTGGGACAAGATAAAGGTAAGAGCGAATTTCGCACTTGGCGTAAGAAGACAGAAGCTTCATTATCTATCGAGACGTTTACGGTTTGTTTCGGGGTCAAGCATGTAATTATAATTGAAGTCAATAATGAACCCATATTTCTCCAAAAAAGACATCCCCAGAATATTGATTGACCTCTGCAGCGAACGCGTACAATTCATATTGCCTTCCAAGCCCAATGTCATAATTTGAATTATTTTTATTTTAAATAGATGGGTAGTTGGCGTATAATGTGTGTTCACTACAGAACCCATTTTATCCCCGCTCCTATCTGCCCCTGAAGCTCCTACTAAATTTTAAAAGAACTTTCTCATTCTAATTAACTATTATTATTTCTCTATCCGTAATAGATAAAGATTTCCTAAAAACCCGCTCTTTTGTAGCCATCGAGTCCAACATTAACAAATTTTTTCTTTAAAAAGGTTGTATCCTTCTCACTTCCAAATTTTATAGTAAACATCATCATAATCGTCGCTATCATCATCATTATTTCAATGTATTATTATAAATTATTATTATTTTTTTCATTATATCATATTAATATTATTAAATATAATAACATATATTATTATTATCAACTACTTACTACTACTACTATACTACTACAACTACTATCTACTCTATCGCTTTTATTATTATCTATTTATTATTATATAATTATTATTCGTTATTATTATTAATTATTATTATTATTATATTTATTCATATTTATTATTGGTGAATATAATCTACAAGAATCATACTTATCGTTTTGACATAAAACTCTCGCGCCTCTCAGGGCATTAATAATAAGCGCTACAACTCTTCCCCCCCTCCCAGCGGTACAGATACTCCACACGAGATTTTCCAAATATATATCCGTTTATCTATAACGTCTGTTCTCAATTATACTCTGCGCTTCGCATGCGTCGAGCTACATACTAAAACAGACTCTGCTCTCGCACCTTCTCCCGCTCCATCTGGGGAATGAACTGACTCAAACTGGAGGGAATACCCTCCACCAGATCACTTCTCTGTGGATTGCAGCTAAACAAGAACTAACTCCTCGTCTTCAATTTCGTTATCGTATTATATAATCTATTACTAGCATTCTTATTATTACAGTCAGTATTTCTAACAACTCGAATACTATAATTAAAACATATGGACTGTTTATCTTTTCATTATATATTATAATTAAAAATAATAGACTTTTAAATAAAATGGCAATTATTAATTCTTTACCATATATGATTTGGAAAACCTACTTTCAAGTTCAAACACATGTATTATTAAGAATTAACACTCTAAGCTTATGCCTATAATTATAATTATTTAAATAGTTAATCGCAATACCCCTTCTGTAGCATGCAGTTCTAAATTCGTTTAACGTAATATTTTCTTCGTCGTACTCTGAAAACATTCTCCCCTCACCCCCGGAATATTTCGAATAATACCGCATATAAACCCCCCAAAATTCCCTATACCGAATACATCCTGAATTGTTATTTATTCTGGTTTAGTTAAAATGTCTGTAATTATTCGAAAATTAGATTGTGATGAATAACAAAGCCACACTGATTATTACTATTAAATTCACTATTACACTGAAAGAGGAGCTGCGTATATTTGAATAGATTATTATTGTTCAACGATTAAATCTTTCACGTACACTAGGAATTATTAAGTCAAAAAATTTACCACCATATAACTTATCCGTAAATTATCCTTAGAGACACTATAACTTTCTTACATATCTACGATATAATGAATTCATACGGTGAATAAATATATTCTAATTAATGACATTTGTAGGCTTTCATTTTTTATGTTATACTGAAATGTAATGTTCCTAACTAATTAATAACTTATTATTATCGATAGGGTTGTTATGTTATCATATGACCTGTAAAATCATTTCAAATTTACGCTCTATATTAAAATTTTTTCCGCCTAAAATTAAGTATTCCGCCACGTAATCATTGCGGCCTTGACCCGATCGGAGCCATTGGGGAAGTCTAACGCGTATCTTGCCCCTGCACATTCATTGAATAGTTTCGACTTAGTCAATGTTGATTGCCAGAAGTTACTTGAAGTGTCTCTGCATATTGTTTTTCATTAGGTCGGTGGAGTTAAGTGGGCTCAATTTCACGAGGAAATATCTTTTCTCTTCCGCTAGAGTATGGTTTATATTGTTCTGTCTATAGTTATTCAGTTGTGTCTATTTGTCTTTTGTTTGGGTGAGATGTCATGTTCTATTTTTGATAAAAGTCCGTCTTCTCTCCTATCCTATCTATAAATGGATTGCGACAAAATCGAGTAAAAGAGGGCCGGGGGACCGTATTGGAGAAATTTGGTGAGCGATATAATAGAACTTTGGGGCTTTGAGATTTCAAGCCATAGTTTAGGAGTCATTCGTTTTTTAGTGTAATATATTTATTCTGGGCGAAATTTTAACGGTTTTCTTTCTTCTTGGGGAATTTGGGAATTGATTTTTTTTTTTTTTTTTTTTTTTTTTGGTGTGTTGTTTGTGTTTTTGATCGCAACTTTTTTTTCAACTTCACTGTTTAATTAGGCACTGTTTGAAATAATTCACTGTTTGATACTCTTACAAATCAGTCAGGTATGGGTTTTCAAGTCACTAATGGGGTTTACCATTTTCTTTGTATCAGACACCTTGAAGAGTTCATAAGTGGTAATAAAAAAGGGATAATTATCTTCCTATTTTATTTTCTCAGACTAATTAAGATCAAAATAGTAAATAATGGTATCAGTGTTTAAAAACAATTAATAATGAATCAATCCCTTAATTAACACTATAGGCCAGTTCCACAGGCATTAATAATATAGGTGGAAAGTTAATACAATAAATTTTACGATCAAACACAATTTTCCGGTTTTTAACAAGCTTACTTGTTTAACACACCTCTCTTCTTATAACGTGAGGTCTAACGCATCTCTCTTCTTATAATATGAGACGCTAACTGACTTTGCTTTACTTCATACCCCAGGCACTCCGTTTGGACGCACGTTTCCGCGGCTGCCCATTACATTTGAATATTCCAAGTAAAAATTTTCACTACACAGATCTCTTATACAATGAAAAATAATAATTAAAATTTAATGTACGAATGCATATATCAAGTATACATAGTTATATAGTGAGGGTAGGTGAAACCTGCCCTTACTATATATATATATATATATATATATATATATATATATATATATATATATAATATATATATATATATTTATATATATATATATATATATAATATTTTATATATATTAATAATATATATATTTAATGTAATATTATTCATATTAACATTAATACAGTTTAATAAATACTTAGAGAAAAAGGTTTTATTCTAACTCAGGAAGAAAGTTTCGATTTTAATTAAATTGTCTATATTTTTTTTTCTTTTCTAAGTAAGCATCATTATCGAATGAGTATGTTGAACAAGGAAATATGGGTTGATAAAGTACAATTATTATTTACATTTTATATCCAGAGTGGATTATGTACATAGAAAACAATCTAGCAATATATATATAATATATACTATAATTATATTAATATATATATATATATATATATATATTATATAATATATATATATAATATATATATATAATATATATATATTTTTCTTTTCCTTCTCAACCCTACCCTCCCATCATGGAAGGGAATCATACCCGTTTCAAATACCCACCGACGTAACCGGAACTCCTACAGAGAGGTCTTCAGGTGGTGAATATGTTCCAGATGTTCTGGGTTGAGTTTACGACAGACAAGATTAGGAAAAAAGTAATGTACCTTTTCGGGACTGGTTACATTTTGATAGGATTTGAGGTGGTTTAGTTGAGGTTGAATCTGTGTTTGTAATATTGTAAGTATGGGTGGTGGCCGCATCTTAACTTCACCAAGATGTCCTGGCTGTTCTTGGTGGCGGTTGGTTTCTGGTGCGTATTTCTGGTGGAGATTGTTTAAAATGTTGTCCTTGGTGGTCTACGTCTAAAGTATTTATGTTAGTGTTGTAAGATTGTTTGGTGTTTGATGTGTTTTCTTTTGGTGTGGGTGGATTAATGTTCAGATTTGATTGTAAATATAGAAGTTTGTGAAGAATTGAGGTTTTGCTTTTGAAGTCTGTGGTGGATGGGAATGGAGAGGGCATTGTGGCATGGGTGTTGGGGTTTTTGAGTTTTGGTAAAGAGTGTGTCTATCATGTCCAGTTGTGTGTCTTATGGGCGTGAGTATCTTGGTTTTCTTCGGTAGGTAGTTGTTTATGGTGTTTGTTGATGTGCGTCTTGATATGATCTTTGTTTTTCTTGTTTTGTTCGTTTGGAGTTTCTTTATGTTTGTTTTTTAGTCAGTAATGGGTTGCCAAGTTGGAGAGCGTAGTTTATAAGTCGACGAATGTTTGCTTTATATATGGTGATGATTTCTTTGGTTTTGTTTGTGTTATTTGTCCAGCGATGAATTCTTAAATATGTTCAGTTTCTTGTTTCCATGAAATTATGTTGTCTGTGTGTTTTTGTGAAGGTGAGGTGAGTGTCAAGTGTTACACCGAGGATTTTGGAGTCTTTGTGGAAGAGTATGTGCAATGTTGTTTAACTTAGACTTGGGGGTCTGTGGTGCCAAGTTGGAGGTCGGTGGTGATTAAAGTAATTGATGATTTGTTTAGTGAGGCGGACATTCTGTTTTCTATTAGCCATATTTGCAGTTGGTTGATATATTGTTGTGTCAAGTTTGTGGCCGTGCCTAGGTTCTGGGGTGTAGTGGCTTACAAGTAATCCAGTGCGTAAGGTTTATTTGATTGTGGTGGTTCTGTTTGGTGGTTGTTGGGAGATCGGCCCGTTGTTGAGATCCTGGTCTGATGTTTGCATTCTTTATTTGTATTTGTGCTGTTCTTCCTGATAAGAAAATGGAAATTCATTTCTTTAGGTTAGTGGAGATGTTAGATTTTGTTATTTTAGGGATCAAGTTTTGTTTAGGTACTGTATGATGTCGATTGCTATGATTATTGTTTTGCAAGTGGGTTTTGAGTTTAGGCCGTTGATTGTGGGCTGAATGATGTCTATAAGTGAGGATGTAGTTGAGTGGTTTTGCTTGAAGACGTGTTGGATTTTGTGTTTGATGATGAGTTGAGTTATTTTGTTTAGTATGTTTTTTTATCTAGTAGTTTGCATAGTGTTGATAATAGAGAGATGGGGCGATATGATGAAGGGTCAAAAGGGTCTTTTCCTGGTTTTAATTTGGGTATAATGATGATAGCTTTTCATCCAGAGAGGGGAATGAAATTTAGGCTGATTTAACTATTATATACTTGTGTTAAATGAGTTAAAGCTGTGCTCCCTAGGTTTCTGAAGTGTTTGTTTGAGATATTGATTGGGCCAGTTGTAGGTGAGTTTTTAAGTGTCTTTGTTATGTTTTTTTAGGTCAGTTGTGGTTATTTCTACTGTTCGGTCGATGTTAGGTTATATTTTATTGAGTGTTTTGATGATTTTTCTGTTTTGAAGGTGTGTGGGTTTTTGACTGCTTTGGGAAGCGAGTTGCGAGAATGTTTCCGTGCTGTTTGTTGGATTGAGGGTTTTGTGTATTTGTTTTTTTTTTTTATGGATTCGTGAGTGTGTGTTTGTTGGTTGGTTGAGTTTTTCATGTTTTTATTGTTTTCATAAATTCCTTGCATAATTATGTTGGAGTCTCTTCTTCTTTGTTCTTGTTCTCTTCTTCTTCTTCTTCTTCTTCTTCTTCTTCTTCTTCTTCTTCTTCTTCTTCTTCTTCTTCTTCTTCTTCTTCTTCTTCTTCTTCTTCTTCTCCTTCTTCTTCTTCTTCTTCTTCTTCTTCTTCTTCTTGTTATTATTATTGGGATTTAGTATGCTAGGGAGGAAAAAAATTAGTACCGGAATAGTTGGTAATGCTATCTGATAGGTAAAAAAAAGAAAATATTTGATTTGCTATAAAGAGAACTTATTTCCTTTTTATTTTTTTTTATTTTTGAACTTTAAAATGAATTTGATTTCTTTTTTTAATTTCTTTTATTTTAATTCTTCGTTTATTTCGATGTAAAGGTTTAATGTTTGTTTTCCAAAATGGGTGTTTGAATAAGATAAGGATAGGTTAGGTTAGGTTTAAAGTTAGGTTGGGTTATGCTAAGGTTAAGGTTAGGTTATGTTATTTTAGGTTAGGTTAGGTTAGGTTAGGTTAGGTTAGGTTAGATTCTCGATTCTAAAGTATATTTTTAGTTTTTAGGTTTATGTATATTCTGATTCAGAATCTATTTATTAGTGGAGAAGGTTAATACTGTTGAAATTATATATATATATATATTATATATGGATTGGATAGGTGCATGGATGGTGTGCGTGAATCAGTATTTATGTTGTGCTCTTAATGTGATAGAGTGGCTCCTTTGAGCTCACTTACTTAATATGATAACACCTCATTATTCTAGGTTGTCATCTATGTAGTATTGAGATTTAGTAACAGATAGAATAGTTTATGTGAGTGAGCGCGATAAAACAATTATCACCACTCCGCACGGCACGCAGCATGTCAATAATATTGCCGTATTCGTCTAGACGTACACTATCATACCTGATTTAGTACGTTTCATAGGCCTTGTTGTCTTAAATAGAATTGCAAAGTAGAGTTTGTCTTACATCAGTATTCACTGTGCAACCTCACATGCGTTTACAAGCCCTAATCATGCACGATATGTTAGGTAATTAGTATTAAAGCTCTAGACCAAGGCTCTGATTTCAGTATTCAACAGTAATCTGAGTGAGCAGTGACCGAGTGACGTTTGTCTACGTAGAGTCTGGTAGACTACGAACTAAACCATATCTAACTACCTACTATTGTTATTTATGTCGAGCAATTCAAACTCAATAAGCCCCATCAATGATTAGCCTAATTCGGCCTCTAGTCCTGAATAGACAAGATCGCCAACACACTTGCTAGCCGACCTACCATCCCTACAGTTAGTATTAGTCGAGTACTTATAGTGGGATATGCTAAAGAAATTAAGCCAACTTAGTTAATGAATACGAGGAAATAACTATATAAATATAAAGCGAAGTCTTACCTGGCCGGCACAAAGGACGGGTAATGGGGATTCAGAAAACCTATAGCCCCGGTCCGGTAATTGAACTCTCTAATTATATAAATATTCAATCATATATAGATAAAAGGATGAAACTCACCCTCCTTACCCGTTATGAATAAATAATTACGCGTATTAAATATTATGCGCGAGTAGTCGCTATTCATTGCTATGAGCTAATAATCGAATATTAATATTTCTATAATATAATATATTAGAGAGAGAGAGAGAGAGAGAGAGAGCAGAGAGAGAGAGAGAGAGAAGAGAGAGAGGAGAGACACGAGAGGAGTACGAGCATCCGTCAGATGCAAGAGAGAAAATGTGGAGCAGTAGTGTAAAGAATCGAACGACACTGGGAACACAAACTAAGAATAGAATCAAAGTCCGCCCATTCTTCGACGAACTAACTAACATAGGACGGCTAGAAGAAATTTGAGAGAAGACAATGACGTCAGATGAAAGGAATACCTTATGATTCGAGATAAGATGAGCAACATATGATTAAGATCGAGAGGAGAAAATAAAAGAGACGAGCGAGAAGATGAGGAGACGAGAGATGAGAGGCGAGAGGTAGAGAGAGAAGAGAGAGAGAGACAGACAACACACACAAATAATAATAACGGACTCGGACATGACAAATACCAAACACCTTACAACCAACATACATAACTTACCAAGCACATTTTCTTCGGCTATACCACAATCACGGGGTAATAGTACAAAGATGTGATGCCAGAAGGATAGGACGGAGAAAACGGTTTATATTTAAATACAACAACAACATTTCTGTCTACTTTATTTTTTTTGTTTTCGATGGACAAGTGTTCACAATATAATGAAACAAATTATTATTGGTGCCGAATGTCTGAAAGCCATAGATATCTTTTCTTTAGAATTCCATTTGGTCTATTTACAAACTATCTTTTTCTATTTCAATCTATTTAAAGATTTTTATTTGATTAATAAGTTAATTCAATGACATTTTTAATAAATAATATTAATATTCCACTCGAATATATACTACCCTACTTGAATTTGTCAATATAGATTTTCAGATTTTTGTGCGAATTGAGTACATTCAGTAAATATTTTGTAGGAAAATATTTTTGCAAAGATAATCGTACTCTTTTTTATATAGTTATTTTCAATAATAATAATAATAATAATAATAATAATAATAATAATAATAATAATAATAATAATAATAATAATAATAATAATAATAATAATAATAATAATAATAATAATAATAATAATATAACAATAAAATAATAATAATAATAATATAATAATAATAATAATAATAATAGATAATAATAATGAATAATACATAATATATATATAATATAGAATTCACTATTTCTTCAATTAAATAAAAGTTTCATTTTATTTTAAAGTCTTCGTATGTTATTATTCTTTTTTCTTTTTATTTAAAATTCTTTTCAATTTTTTAATTTTTATTATAACTTGCATAACTTTTTTTAATGGTTAAAAATACCCTCAAGAACATAATTAATTCCTTATATCACATTTTCGTTACATTTTTTCCCTTTTATGATCCTTTTTTCGTTTTTTTAAAAGGCTTATACCATTTTAGGCTCTGAATCATCTCAGAAAATAATACAAAGCATGAAAATGATGCTATATTTACTTTCGTAACATGATGCAATACCGTTCATTACTGATATATATATATATATATATATATATATATAATACTATATATATATTTATATTATATATATATATTAATATTATATATATAATATATGATATATATATTATATATAATTACTAATTTAGGTATATAGAAGTTAGTATATTAAGATAATAGATTATATATATATATATGTATAATATATATATATTAATAATAATATATAGTATACCGTATATATATATTATATATATATTATATATATATAATTATATTAGTGATGCTCCAACCAGCTCTTATAGATATATATATATATCTAACTACTTATATATTTGGTAAATATCTAGTCTTGATCCAATATTATTCTGAAACAAATTCCTAGAGTAAAATAAATTTTCATGTTACGACGATCATTGGTTCTAACTTAGAAAAGTATAACATTACGTTAAGGTTTATTTGAAAAAAACTTTTTGACATTAAGGCGTCTGAAATTATCCTGGATTCCAGAAGCTATGCAAAATATAACACATTTTTCTTAAAAACTTAACTTAATTTCCTGAGAACTTAGAACATTTTTTTTGACTTATAAGAAATTTTTCAGAGAATATTTTTATGATCAAATACTGATATTTACCATAATACTACTCATAATATTTACTAACTAAACTTATAATGTATCATATATACGCTATATATATATATAATAATATATTATATATAATATAATATAATTAAATTTATATATATTAAAAATTAGGATATATTAAGAATTAGATTCTGATAAATTTCACTTTATTTATAATTTTTAAGGTTAACTAAAATAAAAGAAAATGGGATAGTTGGCACTTGACGTAAGACATAACTAGCCGTTTTTTCAGATCATTAATAATATTGTCTACTTTACATGTTTTTTCTTTTCTAAGTATCTGTCTATTATTTACAAATAAGAGTATACTAGACTTTTGCAAACAAGGTAAATATGGGGGTTATAAAGTAATTATTATTACTTTGATTATCAAGTTTTGTACATAGAAAACATTAGCAATATATATATATATAATTATATATATATATAATATATATATATATATATAATATATAATATATATATAATATATATATATTATATATATATATATATATAAATTTTATTTATATAAATAGATTCTTCTACCATTTCAATCCCTGACCATACCCATATCATGGAAGGGATCATACGCTTTCAAATACCCACCGACGTAACCGGCCTCTACAAGAGAATCTTTCCAGGGGTGAAATGTTATCCAGATTGTTCTGGGTTGAGTTAGACAGACAAGATAGGAAAAAAGTGAGATGTATCTTTCGGGACCTGGTTACAATTTTGATAGATGTTGAGGTGGTTTAGTTGAGGTTGCATCTGTGTTTTTCTGTAATATTGTAAGTTATGGTGGTGGCCGCATCTTAACTTCACCAAGGATGTCTGGCTGGTTCTTGGTGCGAGTTGGTTTCTGGTGCTATTTCTGGTGGATGTTGTTTAAAATGTTGTTTTGGTGGTCTGCGTCTTAAGGTAAATTGTGATGGATTATGATTTGTTTGGGGTGGTTTGATGTGTTGCTTGGTGGAGGTGGAATGTTGTTCAGAATTTGATTGTAATATAGAGTTGTTGAAGAATGAGGTTGCTTGAGTTTGTGGTGGATGGGGTTAGAGAGAGCAATGTGGCATGGGTGTTAGGGTGTTTGAGTTTTGGTAAAGAATTGTGTCTATCATGTCCAGGTGTGGGTGTCTAATGGGTAGTATTTGGTTTCTTCGGGTAGGTGTTGTTATGATGTTGTTGATGTGCGTCTTGATATGATTCTTTGTTTTTTGTTTTGTGTCGTTTGGAGTTTCTTTATGTTATTTTAGTCAGTAATGGGTGCCAAGTTGGAGAGGCGTAGTTTAAAGTCGGACGAATGTGTTGCTTATATATGGTGATGGATGTCTGTTCATCGTTTGTGAAGTTTGTGCCAGCGATGATTCTTAATATGTTCAGTTTCTTGTTTGCCGATGAAATTATATTGTCTGTGTGTTTTGTGAAGGTGAGGTGAGTGTCAAGTGTTACACCGAGGATTTTGCGAGTTTTGTGGAAGAGTATGGCAATGTTGTTTAATTAGACTTGGGGGTGTGGTGCCAAATTGGCGGTCGGTGGTGATTAAAGTAATTGATAATTTGTTTAGTGAGGCGGACATTCGTTGTTCTATTACCATAATTTCCAGTTGGTTGATATATTGTTGTGTCAAGTTTGTGGCCGTGCCTAGGTTCTGGGGTGTAGTGGCTATAGTAATCCATTGCGTAGGTTATTATGATTGTGTGGTCTGTTTGTGGTTGTGGGAGATCGGCCGTTGTTGATGTTTGCTGTTCTGGATTTTGCATTCTTTATTTGTATTTGTGCTGTTCTTCCTGATAAGAAAATGGAAATTCATTTCTTTAGGTTAGTGGAGATGTTAGATTTTGTTATTTTTCTAGGGATCAAGTTTTGTTTAGGTACTGTGTCAAATGCTTTGATGATGTCGATTGCTATGATTATGTTTTAAAGTGGGTTTTGATTTTAGGCCGTTGATTGTGGGCTGAATGATGTCTATAAGTGCGGATGTAGTTGAGTGGTTTTGCTTGAAGACGTGTTGGATTTTGTGTTTGATGATGTGTTGAGTTATTTTGTTTAGTATGTTTTATATTAGTAGTTTGCATAGTGTTGATAATCAGAGAGATGGGGCGATATGATGAAGGGTCAAAAGGGTCTTTTCCTGGTTTTAATTTGGGTATAATGATGATAGCTTTTCATCCAGAGAGGGGAATGAAATTTAGGCTGATTTAACTATTATATACTTGTGTTAAATGTGTTAAAGCTGTGCTCCCTAGGTTTCTGAGTGTTTGTTTTGAAGATGTTTTATTGGCCAGTTGCCGGTGAGTTTTAGAGTGTCTTTGTTATGTTTTTTTTCTTGTCAGTTGTGGTTATTTCTACTGTTCGGGTCGATGTACTGAGGCATTATATTTTTTTGAGTGTTTTGATGATTTTTCTGTTGTTGAAGGTGTGTGGGTTTTGACTGCTTTGGGAAGCGAGTTTGCGGAGAATGTTTCGGCTGTTTGTTTGAATGAGGGTTTTTGTGTATTTGTTTTTTTTTTATGAATCTCCGTGAGTGTTGTTTTGTTTTGGTTTATTAATATAATAATGTGTGAAGTTACTTTTCAAACAATTCTTGGTCTTTCTGTTTGGATTCTTCCCTTCTTCTTTACTTCTTCTCTTCTTCTCTTCTTCTTCTTCTTCTTCTTCTTCTTACTTCTTCTTCTTCTTCTTTCTTCTTCTTCTTCTTCTTCTCTTTCTTCCTTCTTCTTGGTGCTATCTGGGCTTGCTTTCTTCCTTCTTCTTCTTGTTATTATTATTGGGATGGTGTGAGGGGTATGCAATTAAAAAATTAGTATCCGAATAGTTGGTAATGCTATCTGAGTAAATAAAAAAGAAATATTTGATTTTAAAATTCCAGAGATCTGTTCTCCTTCTCAGGAATACCTCAGAACTAGAGAATGAATTTCCTTTTATAATAGGTTTCCTTTATTTTTATTTCGTTTATTTTCGGATGTAAAGGTTTAATGTTTGTTACCTAAAATGGGGTGTTGATAAGATACAGGATAGGTTAGGTTGTAAGTTAGGTTGGGGTTTATGCTAGTTAAGGTTAGTTATGTTTTTTAAGGTTAGGTTAGTCTGGTTAGGTTAAGGTTAGGTTAGGTTAGAGGTTAGGTTAGATTCCTCGTTCCTAAGTATATTTTTTTAGTTTTTAGGTTTAATTATAGTTTCCTTGATTAGAAAAGAATTAGAGTGTTTACCCTCTTTAATTGTGGAAACTCTATATATAAGACATAGAAATAATTATATAGAGGAAATATATATATACTATATCTTCTCATGTTTTTTGTATTCGCATGGTGTTATTTTACCACATCATGTTTTTACCTATATATATATATATATATATATATATTTATATATATTATATATATATATATTAGTAATTATATATATATATTATATATATATATATAATAACTTTAAATATATATATATATATATATGATATATTAATATATATATATAATATATATAATAGAAGAGAGAGAGAGAGAGAGAGGAGGAGGAGAGAGAGAGAGAGAGAGAGAGAGAGAGAGAGAGAGAGAAGAGAGAGAGAGAGAGAAGAGGAGCGAGGAGAGAGAGAGACGCACCACAAAAACACACGCACAACCCTACACAATCCAACACACGGAGAAGAAGATGTGAATGCTCAAAAGAAGGAAAGAAAGGTTTTTATTAGAAATAAAATTTCTTTACTCTTTATTCTGTTTTCATAGACATAGTGTTCAACAATATATGAACAAATTATTTTCAATTCTGAAAAGTATATCAGATTCTTTTCTTATAGAAATATTTTCAAAAATATCAAAAAACCATACATTTTTTTTCTATTAATTTCAATAAATGTAAAGTTAATTAAATTTAAATTTTAATTGACCAGAAGGAGTACACATAGCCGCTGTTGTTTTAAATAAATAATTAATTTTAATATTCCAAATTCATATCTTTCCTCAATATATACTGAAAAATGAGATGCTAAAAAACTAGAATTTTCAGATTTTTTTTCGTAACACCTTAAGAACTTTCACAGATACATATTTGTGGGTAAATCTCATTTTTGCCAACATAATCGTCTATTTTTAAGTTTTTTTCATAATATATAATAAAATAATAATAATAATAATATAATAATAATAAAATTAATATAAATAATAATAATATAATAATAATAATAATAAATTAATTAAATCATAACAAATAATATATATAATAATAATAATAAATAATAATAATAATAATAATATAATATAAATAATATCAATAATAATAATAATAATATATCACTATTCCTTCATTAATTTATATTCATTTTAATTTTTAAAGAATCTGTATTTATTATTTTTTTCTTTTTAATTAAAATTTCTTCGATTTTTTTACAAATAATGTTTCTTGCACAGCTATTTTTATGCGTTTAAAAAATACCCCTCAAGACATAATTTAATTCCTTATATCCACTCTTTCCGTTTTCACACTATTTTCACCACCTTTATGGAATCCTTTTTTCCGGTTTTTTAAAAAAAACTTATGTCATTTAATTACTGTTTAATCATATACTAACATAAAAAATATATTAATAAAAATTGACTGGAGCGTAAGATATTGCAATGTCATATATATATATATATTATATATATATTTATAATATATATATTATATATATATATATTATATATATAATATAAATATATATATATATATATATATATTATATATTAATATATATAATAATATATACGGAAAAATTCTATGATAGATCCTACATGATTAGTTATTCGATCAAGAGGTGTTTATAGATCCGATAAATAAGTCTAGCATACCTCCATCAGTGTCTCTGGATTGTGCGGACCCACAAAACTTGTGGTGGTGTCGAAAGCATAAGATGAAGATATGAAGAGACGCAAAGGAAGAAACACCTCAAGAAAGGTAAGATCCAAGCTTGCAGGAGGAGGAACACCAGATACTGTATTGTAAGCCGCGAGAGGGCGTATCTGGCAATTCCTGAGTGCGCTCCTTATCCGATTTGCAGGACGCAAACAACAATAAACTGAATATGTAATAAGTATGATGCGCGAATAACCGGAAATATCTCAACGACTGTGGACTCACAATACAAATCTCCACCATACATTGCTAAGCTCTGGAACAAGGAGTAAAGGAGGTTGGAAGATTTTCAGAGGGTAAGGTGTGGAGCAGGGTTGCACACGGGAAGTGATTGGGACACTAAAAAAGATAAGTAGTGGAAAAAAGGAAAGAGACTGAGTTTGTGGAATCCATTTGACCTTAAAATAGTAAAAATAAGGAAAAAAAAACAATGAAATACCGTTTATGGATGAAAGCAGGAAGCCAGAGGAAAATAGCCAGACTTTTATGTTCTGGCGAAACAACAAAACACTCCTTCAAGAAGCAAAGCAATAGTAAAAACGACAAGAATAACACATCGACAGAGTACTGTCTACTAGGTGTTAAATACAGAATGACAATATCGCGAAAAGGTGCGCGAAGACAGAGAAAATTGGATATTTATGGAAATCGGGACGGACCAGATCATAGAGATAGAGCAAAGAAAAGTTTTGATAATAAGATGATAATGGCTAGAGATTAAAGAACATTCAAAAGATGGAAGCTAACAGGCTGAATGTATATTCACATCAACGATAAGAGAGCAATAGTTTTGGAATCACGCTCTGATAAAGACGTGGTTCGAGAATGAATGATGGACAGAATATTTTAGCATGAATTAATTAAATGTGGTTTGGGACCGACGAGGAATATATGGAAGAGAGATAACCCACACAAATGGAAGACCAAGACAGGATGGACTTGGAGACAGACGGTACAATGCGCGAGGAAGTGAGACAAGCTATAAGAGCCTTAAAAGAAATGGGATAAGAGAGCCCAGGAGTCCCGATGGATACCTTAAATAATTAGCAATAGAAATTATCAATACAATTCAGCGAGAAAGCTATGATCGTTCGAGGCATATTTGGGAAGGTTCGAACACAACTTTATAATAACGATTTTAATGTCATCAGACATGTGGACGTAATGAGGCAGAACATAAATAACTTTCCGTAGCTTCTAGATGTTTGGAAGAAAAATCTGTACGATATGTTTCCAAGATATAAATAGATAAAAAAGGCAAGATATGAGGAGACAGAGTATATAAGACTAGGATCTTAGAAAAGTACAGAGGAATACCTGTTGTTGAGTGGCATTTGTGACTAAGCCTCGTAAGCTCGGCAGGCAAAAGAAATATAACGGAGATTATAATAGGAAAAGACTCTGCAGAGATTTTAAGAGTGGAAAGATTGGATTAGTGGCAACACGGATTCAGGCCATAGAAGTGATATTGACTTGATATTTCTTTAAAATAAATAATGAAGAGACATGGATGATAATGCAGTGTAGATCATTGGAATAAGCGCTAGACATTGATATTGCATGTATAAGAATTTAGATGAAAGTTTTTGATAGAATACGAAAGGAGAGAGAGGAGAGATGTGGATGGCAGTGATCGGAAGACCTGCATTAATGGAATTAATTAAGAAGGCTGATAAGGATAATAAGGAATAATTATGTAAAATCTACCCCCAGACAGGGCGTCAGGGGGCAACCATAAAACAACGTGTTCAGAAACTACGGTGAGAGTGGGAAGGGAGAAATGGTTTGGAACGAAGACTGGAGTAAGGCAGGGTGTGCTGCTGTCCTTTTACTGTTTTGCGTTATACTCGCTAACTAGGTATTCTGAGATCAAATGCTTAGAAGAGGATATTGTTGTAGGAGACGATGGATAGGGCATAACGCCTTTGTATACGCTGAAGTAACATCTGTCGGTTCAACAAAAGAAACAACATAGAACTATCAAAGCTGGTGCGTGAATTTTTGGAATGAAGTTGTGAAGTTGGGGAATTAAAAATAATACAGGTAGAAGACTCGGGATAATGGACGAATGAGACAGGAGATAACACGCGGAAGATATGGATGGAAGTTACAACAGTTAAAACAGGACCAGCAAAAATTCAATATCTAGGAGTATTTGGCGATGAGAAAGGAATGATACGATCGAACTGAGGGAAAGAATAATAAGAGAATATTCAAGAATGTGGGAATGTTTGTAGACCATTGATGACGCAGAGAGGCAGTGCCAGTAGAGGTAAAAATGTGATATTAGTAAACCCCTCCAGAACCAATTATTACTATAACTTTATTATACGGGTCGGAAATTTGCGGATAACTATCAACACGATGCAGAAAGTAAAAAATAGACACTGCGAAGCAATGGCGAGTGTTTAAGAATTTAATTAGGAGGAGTAAGCTGAAGGGACAGAGTTAGAGTGAAGCAATAAAGAGATAGAGCTCGGAAGTCCGCCCAATAATATGGAATGTAATTGAAAGAAAGAAACCAGTTGAGATGGTTCGGTCATCGTGCAGAGAATGGAAAGGGAACGTACATTAGAGATACTTACCGCAGGATATTTATACTTAAATTGGAAGGAGACCTATCCCGGAACGCAGACAGTCGGGAAGATACCAAAAAAGAATGAAGGATGCTGTGGAAGAAGCAATTACGTCGTGTCGAGAGGAGAAACGATGGAGAATGTGGAAAGGACGGCACTATTTGAAGACCGGGATGTATGGAGGGATTTCTGGAGGAGCAACACTGACAGGATCTAACTAACAAGATGGATGGTGAGAAAGGTGAGAAATATATATTATATTAATATATATATATATAGTATATATTATATATATATAGTATATTATATTATATATTATAATATATATATTATCTATATTTATATATATATATATAGGTAATTAAAAATAGGATTTAAAATACCCTTATTGCCATAGAATACTGTGCAACAAGTTTTTGTTTTATAAAGATACGCTTATTAGCAGTATGCAGCATCAATTTTGTATCTGTAATGATGAAAACACCACCATATTTGTTAGAATGTTGTAGTAGGAATGCTATCAGAATAGCAATAAAACCGCCTCTAATTACTTCTATGTTTCAGAATAGGATTCTTTGACTCTTCTATTTGAAGAACCGCTTTAATAATGCTCGGTAGTTCGTCATCATACAGATCAAAAAAATCAATCAATCAATCAACTCCTTCATCATGGTAGTTCGTCATCATCATCATCATCATCATCATCATCATCATCATCATCATCATCATCATCATCATCATCTAATTTTATTTCGCTCATTGCCATCTCTTTAACATCTTTTTATTTAATATATTTGCATAATGATTTGTTTTGACCTACACTGGTTTCAGAGCAGCAATCAGTCACTAACTTTAACATTTTCTCGAAATTAACAGTATATTATGTATCTTTATTAATTGAAAGACCTTTGGTATTTACAATATATTTCATATTACCATCTGTTGTTCCAATTCCAGCACCATATGTCTTTTGACCAGTACAAGCAAAGGAATCACCTTAAGCTCCAGGACCATAATCTGTTATTTCATCTGTTAGTTTACATAAAAAGTTCAGTGTCTAAAGAACTTCATCATTTTCTCCAGCTACAAAAATACAGGAGCCTGTGTCACAATACAAAGTCCTCTGTTTGACTTTATTAAGTAGCTCGGATAATTTTAAACTATAATTAAATTATTAATAATTTAATAAATAATAATTGCTGTAAAAGGTTCAATGGAAATGTTTGTTGTTGTTGATGAACGTTTGGCTAATGCGTTTTTTTACAACTTTTTCCACATATTTACTACCTAAATGGGAATAACAGTAGGGACCTCAATATTACACTGATTGATTAGTTCCAATATTGTTTATCACTAGTACATACTGTATCTTCTTGTGAAGATGTATTTTGTGCAATTTTCTCCAATGAGAATTGAGGGCTAACTTTGCAACGAACCGCATCCCTGGGTTCTTCTTGATATTATCAATATTGAGTTCGATATCCTCCTTTTCTTTGAAAAGACGGACAAACTCTTTCAGTTTTTCTTCGAAATCAGGATCGTCTCCGTGAATATTATTGTGTGGTCCTGATGCTTTAATCTTCATTTTTAAGAAGTGATTGATCTACCCCTCAAATAAAAACTACTTTTCCTTAAACGACCAAACTTAAATTATTTTGAGTATTTTGTATCCCATGTCTATTGCCAGTTGAATTTAAGGCACTGTGTATGTCCGGTGGACAGCACGTTGATTCTCGTCATGAATGCATTTCTTACAATTATCCTCAGCACATTTTACACAGAGTGAAAACTCTAGTTTATTTTTCGATCGTTCAGCGAGAACAGGAATGCACAAATCTTGTAGAGGTAGGATCTTAATGTAAGCGGCACCGAAATATTTGTCGTTGAGTCTGTTCTTAAATGATTCAAGTTATTCACTTTATCACCAATTAGTTTTTCTGGTGGTCCGCAAGGATACTTCATTTCTGTACATAAGGATAAAGTGTTGTATAGTCTAGATACATGATCTTCTGTCCTTCAGTCTGAGGGTAGTAATGAAAGAAGGGTTCAGCACGTCCTCCGAACGGCGAATCGTCTATTAATTATTATGAGTCTGTTGTTAACAACATCATTGCTAAGATGTTGAATATAGTCATTAATGCTTATGTTTTCATCAATATGATTAGGGCCTTTTGCTCCTTCCCTTCACATCCCATATGCGTATAATATTAAATCCATTTTCTCTATACATATTTCCCGTTTCATGAAGGTGAGAGCATAGCGATTTACAATAGGTATTCATGTAGTGTACACCTTTCTTTCTAAGTATAGTCTTTATGACAATACCATGCACAGCCATGTTAAAGAACGCAGTTTCACTCCACATTTATGTATCCGAACACAGGATATAGCCATTTGTTCTTAATTTTCAACCTTTCTCCTTTCGTTTCGGAGCGTCTTTTGTTTGGATTCTTCAAACCACTTGATATCTCATCTAATGCTTCATAAGTTGGCACAGCAGCCTCTATTCCTGACTCCCCTACAGTCAGGATGACTCCTTCCACTCCTCTGTTATACAGTCTATACTTTATTTATTGTTTTTTTCTTCTAAGAACCCTTCATGTGGGCTCTAACTCAAGGATCTAACTCATTCTCTGACTCCGATTTCTTCGCAGAAGCATGTCGGCTGTTTATCTTCTACCTAATTATAGGCATAGCCAAGTTTATAGGCTCACCACCCCTTTCGGGTTTGTAACTGTGTGAGACCTCGGATGCGCCTAGGTGACAAGGTGACAAGTTTGAAGGGGATACGATAATTTTATAACTTGCGTAGCGTAAATTTAAATTTACATGGTAGTGCATCTCTTGTTATTGATTGATGTTTATTGTTCTGGAGAAAGGCACGTAAAGTTGCCATGTTTTGGCTAATAGGCTTTATCAAAGTATTAATTACGTCAGGTATTATGCTGCCTCGGGTGGGTGAGTGCGTGCGTTTTTATACTTTGGTTATAGGTAAATGTCCCGTCAGATGAAGTGAACACTGCACAATGATCATAGGTGTATGAAGATAATTTCCTTTCACATAATATTACAGTGTTTTAATATATATTTAGATTATTATTAAAATCAAATATGTCACGGAAAGAAGCTTCTCATCGGTTCAATGAAAAATCAAATAACCGGTAGTATACTCACCTCTCGAGGAGATGTTTTACGTGTCCTATTTTATAACTTGCGAAGAGTAAATTTAAATTTATATGATAGTGTGCATCTCTTGTAATTGATGAATGTTTATTGTTCTGGAGAAAGGCATGCATACCAATGCAAAATCTTTAGGACTGCATCAAAAAATGTAAAGAGTTAGGCGAATATCATCGAGGACTAAAAAAGCACAAAAAAAGAAAGTGAGTTATGTAGACAAAAAGAAAAAGAATTTGAAGATAGTCTAGA
This sequence comes from Trachelipus rathkii, assembly GCA_015478945.1. Classification (NCBI taxonomy): domain Eukaryota; kingdom Metazoa; phylum Arthropoda; class Malacostraca; order Isopoda; family Trachelipodidae; genus Trachelipus; species Trachelipus rathkii. Next base: position 30,831 of record JABUQX010054403.1, read on the forward strand.
TGATTTGTTCGATATATGATATGAAAATGTAATGAATATTATCAAAATAGAGGAAGATAGAAAGTTTTTGTATATGCAGCGACAAAAAGGAAGTGTTGGTTGCATGTTGGGAATAGATAAGAAGGTAACAGACGCACAAGTACGGAAGGCTAAACGAGTAGCAAAGGAATTAAAAAGAGAAAAACAACTTTCTGTCACTACAGATTCAGGTTAGTGAAGTTATGTAATTTAATTTTAAATAACTAATTTTTTACCAATTACTTTCTGTCAACCTGATGTTTCTTACACATTATATTTCATAACGCTATTGTCTGTTATGAATCGAGTAATCGTAGTTTGAAATGTATATTTCAGAATGTAATTAGCTGTTATCCTCATCAGAGAATAGCGAAACTCAAGACTCCCAGATAGAAACTACAGCAGAAACTATTCATTCATCTAGCAATCCAGGTACGTCAGATATCGACGAATACGCTGAAATAGAAAGTGATAATCGTTTCAGAGTACTCACGTTTCCCACGAACGAGCTAGGAAAGACATATTGATAGCTAAACTCTCAGCTGCACTAGATAAATTTAAATTTAGCGATAGAGATGCTGTTTACATACAGACAGTTTGCTTTGAGGCTCTAAATTTAAATCAGAGAGAATATGTCATCAACCGCACGTCCTAAAATGGGAAAGAGAAAAGTTTCATAAGTAAGAAACATTAATCGTTAGATCTAAATTTAATGATTCGAAATTAGACTATGTAGTTATTCATTGGGATTTTAAAGTGCTCCCTGATATTAATGGAAAAAAATCAGTTTATCGACTCCCAGTGGTAGCAACAGCTTTCAACGTAGAACAACTTCTAGGAGTTCCAGAGCTTACGACAGGAACGGGTAAAGAGATATCATCAGCAGTATATGATAAACTACAGGAAGGTCATCACTGAACACTACTCAAGCTATTGCTTTTGAAACAGCTGCTATACGGAACATGTTATCTTCTCGAACAAAAATTAAACCGTGATATTACGTTTCTTGCTCGTCGACACCATATTTATGAAATTGTATTGCTCAGAGTTTTAGTAAAGTACAGCTTTCACCCACTAAAGGTCCAGAGATCTCTTTATTTAAAAGATATCAAGAAACTTGGAACAATATTAACAAGACACCATGTTTAACATGGGAGGCAGATACAGAGGTAAGAAGAATATTTTAAAAGTTGATGTAAATGAGATCTTACAGTATGCCCAAAATAAAATTAAAAAAGATCAAACTCTAGACGAATATCAAGAATTTTTGAAACTGGCAATATATTTTCTAGGTAATAGTTCATCTCACGGAATACATTTCCGGCAACCAGGAAGATATCACTTAGAGAAATGGATGGAAAATGCAATATATTGCTTAAAAACATATCTATAAAACAATTTAAATTAACACCAACAGAGGAGAAGGCACTAAAAAGAATATGTTGCTTTATAATAAAATGTTATGTGAAAGCACTGGGTTTTACTAATACAAATGCAAGTGAATCTCCCATGAACGACACTAATTTTCTTAAAAATCTTTTTGAATACAAAAGCCATGATAAATCTATTGCTGAATGAGCAATTCATAAAATTGTTAGTCATTTATGGGATTTAAGTGAGAAATGTGCAACCATTTCCATATATGATGAAAGAATAAACGATGACATGAGAAGAAAGATGGGCCATATATTATAAATAAAACAACGCATACCGTCATAAACAATTGAACCACGGATACCCAACATCAAGTTGAAGAATAAAGAGATAAACTGTTTATCAAAGAGGATGATTTGTAATATTTCCTAAATAAAAATCTTCCTTTAGATTTACTTAGCATCAGGTTGCAGAATATATTTATCAGGTTTGATCTTTCTCAAGAATTACTACAAACTAATGCTGTAGATTGGAAATATCAATAAAGTTACATGAAAGGAAGAGAAGTTGTAGCTTCATTGAAGGTGGTAAGGAAGCACACAAAAAAAGAAGAGTAAAATTAATGGAAGAATTTAATGACAAATTTACCAAAGACGAAAAACAAAACCAATTTGTTTTACAGGTAAACTAGATAACTAATAATTATAAAATCCATCATTGTGTAATTTTGTAATACATAATCATATATTTCATAATTTTATGTTTCTAAATGAATGGAAGTTTTAAACATAATTCATTGGTAATTTGGAACTAAATACGTAAAGTAATTTAATCTTTCTTATTTTTAGTTAAGGTTGTGCAAGACTGTCAAAAAACCTACCAGAGCCATACCACTGATACACTGAAAAAGAAAAAAATAATAAATAGGTAAAGCTATTATTCTCCGAAGATATTGTAGGTGTACTGTACGGATGCACATTCAATTACTATATTCAAAAAATTATGAACATTTTCTGTTATTGTCTTTTTCAATATGTTAAGCATGTTAAAAATTGACATCAATAAAGATTGAAATTTAATCATCTTTTCAAACTTTAACCTCGATGGGGCACGAGTTAGTATTATCCGGTTGATCTGAATTTTTTATAGATTGTTTTAACGTGAAATGGAAGAAGTCTACTGGGTCTTACCTTTTACCCTCGAAGAAAATATTTCACCTCTATAAGGACCGGTCTAAATATATATATATATATATATATATATATATATATATATATATATATATATAATATATACTATATATATATATATATATATATATATACCTATATATATATATATATATGCTATATACTATATATATATATGTGATGTGTGTGTGTGTGTGTGTGTGTGTGAAGAAGAAATGTGTGTGTGTTTGTGTGTGTGTGTATGTAAGTCAAATGGAAAGACAGGTTTGTTGGATGTGAACGCTCTTAAGGTGTGCAGCAGGTTATATATGATCACTATTTAGTAGAAGCAAAGTTAAAGGTGAAAGGAGGGTAAAGAAAAAATTGGAATTTAACAGAAGTGTAGAAGTTACAAGAGTTGAGAAATTAAAAAATGAAGAATATTCAACAAAATATGAAAGAATTTTAGCAGAAAAAAATGGAGGAATAGTTAGAAAGAAGAGAAAGAAGGAGTTCAAGAGGAATGGAATACTTTTAAAGAAACAAAACTAATGACTACAAGGGAAGTTTGTGGTGTGAAAAAATTGGCTGAAAGAGTAAAAGAAAAGGTATCAAAAAATAATTGATGAAGAATTAGAAACTATTATTAAAAGTGAAAAAAAAGTTTTTGCCAAACATTTTATATCCCCAATAGTCCAAGCTACATGGGAGGATACAAGAGAGTGCGAAATGAAGTTAAAATGAAAGTGAAAGCTGCAAAGAGAAAAGTAGACTAACAATGGAGTGGAAAGATTGTAGCTAATTATCAGAAGAGGAGTAAACTGTTTTGGAAGGAGATTAATAAGATTCGGAATATGAGAGAAGGCGTCTTATCTGGAGAAAAGGCTTTGGACGGGAATGCAGTTCAGGGTAATAGAGTGGTAGAGGTAAGATGGGAGAACATTTTAAGGAATTACTGAATGCCGGAATCTTGTGGAGTGTGGACGTGCTTGAAAGTGCTCTTGGTTGAAAGTTTATCCTTATCTTATTTGGCGTTATTGTTATTATTGTTATTATTGTTATTGTGTTCTGTGTTTAGTGAAGTGTGTGTGTGTTTTTTCAAATCTCGTTTTGTTTTAATTGAGAGTTCTATTAAATTGTACCAAAGTGAAATTAATCATTTATTCGTTTCTTCGAGGTTTAAGTTTGGAATTTTAAAAGATAAGTTTTAGTTTTAATTTTTTTTCATTTTTTTTCTTTTGTAGGTTTTAATAAATTTTAGGAAGTGTAGTTAAGTTGTTTAGGTTTAAGTTTTAGTTTTTCAGTGTTTAGTAGTATATTTTTTTTATTTAATTAATTTTAGTACTTAAATTTTTTAAGTTAGGATTTAGTTTTTTCATTTTTTTTCTTTTAGTTGTAGGTTTTAATAAATTTTAGCAAGTGTAGTAAAGTTGTTTAGGTTTAAGTTTGGTTTTATCAGTATATAGTAGTATATTTTTTTATTTAATTGATTTTAGTGCTTAAATTTTTAAGTTAGGATTTAGTTTGTTTAATTTTTATCCCAATTTCTTCTTTTGTTTTTGTCTATTGTTTTTATTTGTGTGTGTAGAGTGTGTGTGTGTGTAAGATGGCATATTTGCATAGGCGTGGGCTTTCTATTAACTTTACCAACATCCGCGGCTTAAAATCTAGCACCTGTGGAATATCACCTATCTAACTCTACCTAACCCTAACCTTTTTGCTCTTGTCTGAGACTCAGGAAGATGGCTAAGAATTCACCCTCTAACTCGTTTAACGTATCTAACTATAACTTATTTCATATTTTCCGTCTGAAGGGTGGAGTGTGTGTGCCTATGTAAAACAGTAATACTCCTGTAACACGTCTCATGAATCCGAATCTACTAACTTCGATGCTCTGTGGCTCAATCTTTCTTCCTTCTACTACACAATAAAGCTTGTGCTTCTGCTACTGTTCTCCTAACAGAACAGATTTTACTCTCTTTGAATATCTTACTACCTCTCACGAGACTGTTATATCTTCTCATCCAAATACTGAGGTCCTCTATTTAGGGGATTTCAATGTACACAACACTGAATGGTTGGGATCCTCTCATACTGATTTAGGTGGGGAGGAGGCCGAATCATTCAGCATTCTCAACGATCTGGAACAACTAATCAAAGAACCACACATTCCGGATCGTCACAACCAATTCTTGAACACGCTTGACTATGTTTCACCACTAGTCCTTCTCTCTATAATTACACTACCTTGCAACTATTGGTAAATCTGACCACAGCCTTATATCTCTTAACTTTAATACTTTCTCTCCAACAGCTCCATCTGCCCTATGCGGGTTTTCTGGCACTTTGATCGGGGTGACTGGGGGGCCTTGCGTCGCTTCTGCGCTAACTATAATTGGAACGACTGCTTTGACTCTGATGACGCTTCGGCTGCCGGTCTGCCGTAAGGTGGGAGCTGTAATCGTTGACAGGATGAGCAGGTTCATTCTCTTCGACTAAATCTTTCTCTCCTCACAATCCATATCGATCGTCCCTGTTCTCTGGCCATTCAGGCTATAGACAGCCTTATCACTCGCTAATTTTCATTCAGCTAGAAATCGTTGCAGGGATACTCTTCAGCGGATGAGCAAAGCGGGCTTTCATCAAAGGAAAGTGCGCTAACCTCCCATAGTTCTCCTACTGACAAATCTTTCTGCCCTCTTAAAAACAACTCTAACAACTTCTGTAAATCTGCCTTTCCTCACCTTATTCGACCTGATGGCTCTGTTGCTAACTCTCCCAACTAAAAGGCCAATCTCTTCGGCCTCCTATTTCCTCTAACTAAACCCTGGACGAATCTGGCATTCCTCCTCCACCTTCTCCTCTCAGATATCCTGTCTTTGCCTGTGATTACATTTGATCGGGTGCATGGGCTCCTGAGATCTATGAACGTTAGGAAGGCGGGGGGCCCGGATGGCATCCCTCCCCGAGTTTTGAGGGTGTGTGCCGAGCTGGCCCCTCCCTCGTTCAACTTATATTCTCTATGTCTCAATACTAACACTTTCCCTCCAGTGTTGGAAGCACATGTCCAAGCTATTCCGAAAAAGGAAGCCGCTCAGATGCTTCTAACTATCGCCCTATAACTCTCACCTGTATTCTATCTAAGATCTTTGAAACCCTTGCTTAACTCTCACTTCTTAGACCATCTGAATCTCATTCTCTTCTTTCCAATCAGTATAGCCAGTACGGTTTTCGGCGTTCGAGGTCTACTGGTGATATACTTTCCTATTTAACCGATTTATGGTTTTCCGCCCTCAGGAACTACGGGGAGACTTGCGTGGTGGCGCTTGACATATCCAAATCATTTGACCGGGTATGACACGCGTCACTGCTCACTCCCCTCCTTTGGGTTTCCTCCTTCTCTTTGCTTACTTATGTCTGCTTTCTTTTCAAGTCGCTCAATATCAGCTGTGGTTGATGGGAGCGACTTCTTCTTCTTTTCTGTTAATAGTGAGGTGTTTTCACTGGGGGTTCTGTCTTATCTCCAACTTTATTCTTACTTTTCATTAATGATCTTCTCACCTGCACATCTAACTCTATCCACTCATATGCCGATGACTCGACCCTTCATTCTTCAACTCATTTCAATTCTGCTCCCTCTTTTACTTCTAGAATTGCCTCTCGTCTTAATCTTTCCGATTCTATTCTCGCTGATCTGGATAGAATTTCCGATTGGGGTCGTCTCAACCTTGTGAAATTCAATTCTTTAAAAACTCAACTTCTACAAATCTCCCTCTCTAAAACACCTTCTAACTTTCCTATCTCTTTCGATGGTTCTCTCTCGTCTCCCCTGTTGACAATATAAACATCCTTGGCCTTAACATAAACAAATGTCTTGGAAACCTCACATCACAACGGTTGCTAGGGCGGCCTCAAAGAAACTGAGTTCTGTTTAGACTGCGAGATTTTTCCTCTTCTCAGTTATTCCAGCTATACAAGGGTTTCATCCGCCCTTGTATGGAGTACTGTTCTCATATCTGGGGGGGCTCTGGTTTCACCCGGCTTTTGGACAGGGTCGAGTCAAAAGCCAAAAGGCTTATAAACTGTCCTGTACTTTCCAGTTCACTTTA
>JABUQX010054404.1:0-11433 GCA_015478945.1 Trachelipus rathkii
CATTGTACTTCGTTCCAGATTCAGATTTAGATTGTTTAACCGTTTCGCATTTATCGTGAAACGCTTCGCGTTTTCGTGCGCCGCTTCAATATATATAAATATATATATATATATATATATATATATATATATATATATATATATATATATATTTTATATATATATATATATATATATATATATATATATATGTATATATATATATATATATATATATATATATATATATATATATATATATATATATATATATATATATATATATATATATATATATATATATATATAAATGATATATATATATATATATATATATATATATATATATATATATATATATATATATATATATATATATATATATATTTTTATATATATTTATATATATACTATATATATATATATATATATATATATATATATATATATATATATATATATATATATATATATATATATATATATATATATATATATTTGCATTTTACTATGTATTAGGATATTAAGCCTAGGTAAGCTAAGGAAACGGTTCTCTGTTTTTTTACGACCTTAAATTCAGTTTACTCCTACTTAATACTTTATTTAGAGATGAATTTGACTTTGCTTAAAATGAGATTTTTTCATTTTCAAAATTATTTTGAAGCTCGGCTCATATTGTCGACAGGGAAAATGGTCGATAGGTCAAATAGTAGAACTATGTGAAAAAAATTTGTCGACCATTTTCCTGTCAACAAAAATCCTGTTAAACATATGGACATTTTTTTTAAAAATGTGTCGACCCTTTCCTTTTCATTTTGAATGTGTCGACCATTTGGACAATATTAAATTTTTTCATATATCGATTATCAGATATCAATTTACTTTATTATTTAAAACTAAAGGAATACCATAGTGTATACCGCGAAGATATCAAGAGTCGGGGTCTCTTGGCCTGCCGGGGGACGACGGGGGGGGGAACTTCGTCTCCCCCTCTGGCCCGCCGTCGGCTCGAGCCCCCTAAAAATTGAAGTTAAATTTGAAAAATGTGAAAAACGCCTCCTAATTTAGACGTCCATATATACATATATATATATATATATATATATATATATATATATATATATATATATATATATATATATATATATATATATATAAATATATATATATATATATATATATATATATATATATATATATATATATATATATATATATATATATATATATATATATATATATATATTAAAAAATTTAATGTATTAATCGATTGCTGTCGACTATCTGATCATTACGACTTAATGTGTCGACGATTTGGTAAATGTTGTCGATAAATAAAAATGTTGTTGGTATATAAATATAAAAAAGTAAAGAATTAACAGAGAGAGAGAGAGAGAGAGAGAGAGAGAGAGAGAGAGAGAGAGAGAGAGAGAGAGAGAGAGAGATAATTTTATCGTTATCAATTTAACTGACAGAAATAAAATTTTAAAAAAAATTAAAAGAGCATTATTATTATTATTATTATTATTATTATTATTATTATTATTATTATTATTATTATTATTATTATTATTATTATTATTATTATTATTATTATTATTATCGCATAATTAATTGACTAAATAAAATTGTTTAAAATAACTAAAGAAGAGTAAAGAACTAAAATTTAATTAAGCTTCACTAAATAAGAATTGAAGAATTTATTTTCCCTTTCTCATTAAAAATTCCCAGTCATTTTAACTTGGTGTGACAAAGTACGACCCTATATATATATATATATATATATATATATATATATATATATATATATATATATATATATATATATATATATAGAGATAGATATGGATAGATATATATATATATATATATATATATATATATATATATATATATATATATTCTCTTGTAAGGAAAGGACAAAAGGATAGTAAATTAAACCATCGTTAGATGGAATGATTGAATGCAAAATCTGGGCCTAAATTAAAGGTTGATAAGTCCGATATGAGGTATTTTAAAGTTTGAAAGTCAATGAAAGTTTGGAAGGTAAATAAAGGAATTCGCTCTAGACTTTATCATTATGAGGTTAACGTAAGATTAAATAGAGCGGCTAAGCCTGGAGTCAGAGGACTTGACAGAGAAAGATGAGATTATGTGGAGAAAGTAGTCTCACGAACTCTCCTCAAAGGAGAAGATATACTTCTAGAGAGTTTAGGAGAGTAGTGATGAGACCTTTAGTCATGTTAGTGCGAACATGTTTTAAACTTACATGTTTTCACATATTTACGTACATTAGTGTTTATAGTTATGTAAGTGGGAATATATGTTATTAGCATCAACATACCCAGTACGTGAAACGCAGTAAATCAGTCAAATCAAATAGCAGTTGTTACCCGCTAACCTAAAAGCGGTAAAGTTAGTAATTTGCTTTTTGGTGGTGATATCTCGAGGCATTACTGCAATAATATAGACCCCTGCGATGTTTTACAGCAGTATGTGCCAACTTCAATAATTGTAATTTACTGCTTATTAACTAACACTCTTATCCATAAAATTACAAACTCCATAAAAGCTAATACTATGTAGGCAATCAGCGGTACAATCAATTAGAGGGGCTGTTACTTCAGCTGAGCAACACAGTGGGTGAGAGATGGACTTCTGTGTATACTGACTTTGACTGCTTTAACCTGCTATGTTTATTCTATTGCTTTATTACATTATATTTTGATTTTATTAAATAAAAAATAGTTGAATGACTTGCTCGTAGAACTCATATGTTACCGATCCTTTAAACTCATGTTCTTAACCGGCTCTGGCATCACATGTACTAGCTTAAAACTCATGTTTTACTGCTTAGGGTCCTGATATGTTTACTGCTTTTAACTCCCGTTCTACTGCTTGAAGGATTATTCTTTACCCCCACCATGGTGGTAAATTTTTTTGGTAGGAATCGGCACCTCAAGCTGCGTCAGCGAGTAGGGAAAGTGTTTATTAATATTGATTCAGGGTGTATTTTTAGTAGTGCATCTCTTGCCACTCTTAGTTCGAGTTTTATTATTTTAATAACAATGTATATTGAGCCGTGAGTTTGATCGCTTGTTGTATTATTATTTACTCTAAGACTTCCTCATGGGTGCTCCATGTGTGGTTATTATAATGATTGTAGTATTGATGAAGAGAGAGACAGACGACACGGAACACGAGAAGACGACGAACAACACACAAGAAGAACGACGAACAGCACGATACAGGAACACCGAAACACAACACACGAGACAGAGAATGAAGACAGAGCACCCCACCTTACAACTGAGTACAACACACATTTCACGGATAAGACTGAGCTAGACCCAAGTTCGCTTACAGATGACGCAACGATGACATTGTACAATAAGACCATGAGACGAGAGCATGAGTAGAGCAGATTGACTCGACGCATCACACTACGTTCGTGCGCTGCTTCATGTTCAGGCACCATGACTCTTCTTGTATCATGTAAGACGTGCTATAATTCACGGAGTGGACTATGTCTTACATGATGTTTGCTAGTGTGTTATCTGCACCGGTGTGATACACTTTATGATACGACTTAGTAGTTGGGCCGCCGCTCGCCCGCACGCACAACCAATCTTAATTTAAGCTTGACCTATAACCACAATTCCAAATAAACAGATGAAGAAGCAAATCACATCTACAAAAACTTTAAATTCAAAGGTATTTATAGACAAGTTTAAATAAAATTGACACAACAAAAGTGTGTACTTAAGCACACAAACCCAACCACAGATTACGACACACACACACACACCCACACACCCCCACCACCACAGACATGTCACAACCTCTAAAGCTCACTCCACTTCAACATCTAATCTTTTATTATTATAATAAATTCATCGAATAAAATATCATAATAAAATAGAGATATGTGGATAGTGTATTTAATTTATAACACATTATCATTTATAAAATATTCAAAGTATATAAATCTTTATCTTTCTTTATTTATTTCTTACATAATCTTCCTAAAAGATAATATATAATCATATCATTATCTTCCTTCATAATATTAATTTAATTAACTGATTTTTATCTTTATTGTTATTAATAAATTATTAATATAATCGATCATCAATTTTAAAAAACTTAAACTTTTTACTATTAATTTTATATATATAATTATAGTTTTTTATTATTCTTCTAAACATTAAGTTTTTACTATTTGATGTAATTATACATTTGCAATATTAATAATTCCATATGTAAATAATTATCAATTAAATTGATTCTTATATTATGTCACTTCTAACAACTTGCAGAAAATTTCCACCAAGCATTTATATTGACTTTTTAATTGTAGCTACTAATTCAAAAAAAAATTTAATTCAAATTTGATGTAGATTTTCTCAAACTTTACATCGCTGTAGTTTCTAAATGGTTTGAAATATATTCCAGAAATTTGGGATTATTCATAGCCTCCGTAAAGTTAACCATTCATGAAAATTTTATGGAAATTGGAGATTGTGAGGTTGAAATCTTGTGTAGATTTGATGCGGAATGACCCTAATGCAAATATTGTCTAGTTTCTCCTCTATGGTATTCTCTAACTAATTAACTCATCTTTTTCATTTTTATGGTTATGAGCATTTGTGAATTTGTGTAGAATCATTTGATAGATATTGCACATGCTCCTGCTTGTATTGTTATCTTCTTTATTTAAGTCTATAACAGTAGTTTCATTTATCCCACCACCACAACAGTCTCCATTTTGGTAATTCTTACTTAGTATCAAGATAGTCCCAAGATTTAGCCCTTCACCCCTAATTTTACATTGTTTTTCCAAAAGACAAGTCTCCAAACTGGCAGTAAAAAGCTCAACACCCTTATAACTCAGATGAATTTCATTTTTTGCAAAAAGATCTTTGTTTATAAATTCACTCCTCAGAACCAGAAATGTAATATTTTCTGAAATACATAATTTCCTAACCCTTGATTTACACTTAAAGCCCTGCTTTCCCATTCCTGACCTGCACCTAACCTAGGTAATATCCTAGAAATTATGCACCTTCTAGCGCTAACTTTCCTCTGAATTACCATCCTATAATCTGCTATTAATTCTTTTGGCTTTTTATGTTCTACATCATTAGTACCCACATGCACCATCATATTTGCATCAACATTTGTATCCTCAATCCCTGTCTATCCTCTCCACAATATCATTCTCTCTGGTACCTGGATAACATACTATTATCCTTATTATGAAATTCCTATAGATCTAGGTATTGTACTCGAGAGTCTCAAATTAGTAATGTTTTTTCCTTTCCTTTAGGAATCCCAACATTACAAATGGACATCTTTGATCCCTCCCCATTAAAAAGACAGTCAAACCTGTTACTGCAGGTCCCAAACTGACTGTCCTTCAAGATTCTAATCTTATTATTCTCACTTGCAACTCTCCATCTATCTGCAGCCCTATTCTCAACCCAACCTCTTTAGCCCTCTTCCTCTCAACTTCCAGCCTAGGGTAATCACTATTAATATTTTCTACCAGTGTGGCCCACCCCTCCCAGTTTCCTGCCTTGGTAGAGTTCCTAGTCTCAACAACATCTATATTCCATTCTCATCTTTGTGATCGAGGTGTGTTGTGAGTTCTTGTCCTGAGGTAGTATTTGTGTATCCTCTTTATTGCTTAGCTTTGTTTAAGTTGAGTTTTGTCTTTTTTCTTCACAAACCGCTGCGCTCCTTTGGTTCGTTCTTTTCTTTTATATTTTGATTTTTACTAGCTATTGTTTAAGTGATTTTGTATTGTTATGTTCAATTTATCCTCTGCCCTTCTGCATGTTTCTGGCATTGGGACCAGAGGTTCTCTAAAATATAGGACCAGTTGCTATCATTTTTTTCCTTTTGTCTTTAAGGTGAAGTTACGTATTTAATAATTTGTCAATCAAGAGGTGACAGGTTTTGATTATTGATCTAGCTTTCTTCCTGTCCACACTCTTTTAAAATTTTCCTCTTTCTTATATTTATTCCATCAGCTACCTTATAAAATCATTTGCATTGAACTCCCTTTTTTTCAATTACATAAATATTTTCAAAGCTTCAACGTCCTTTATTTGTTCTGCTTGGTTGGTATAGTTTTCTCCTGATGTAAATTAGCTTTCCATCAAAAGTACAGATTTCTGTCGGATTAGTGTCCTCATTCATCCTTCTTCCCAACTGATGGATCCTCCTCAATTTTTATTCAGTAAAAGTTCTGTTTAATCTTCAGCATGTATTATAGATAAGTGTGATTCTGCTTTATTTGTTCTTTTGTTATGTTGGTTTTCCCTATCCTGATGTTTGTATCAATGCTGCTGAATCCTCATAGTCTGGTGTATTTTTAATTTTCTCCCCATCTATTCTTTTTTTCCTTTGATTTTTTCTCTTTAACATCATTTGTTTCGCCTCTTTCCTAACTCTGGTAGTCCCTTTTCTCCTTGGGTAATGATTGTCATAGTCTCGCGTAAGTGAAGACACCAAAAATTTAATCTTTATAAACCTTCTCCGCGGTACGAGCTATACATTCACAGCGAATAGATCAAATTTATTCTTCCTAAATGCAGCCATCACCAACTCCTCTACTTCTCGCCATCCTCACCAATTTAGGTAAATGACGGCTTTTCTTTTTCTTCTTTTTTCGTGAGGTTGGTTAATTCTGGGTTGGGAGTACCAAAAGGTTCCTTTTCTAACAATCCGACAGGGGAGTTCGAAGTTTCCTGGTGGGCTGAACCTTTTGGGTTTTCTAAACCCATTGGCTTCAGAGTTTTTGGAGAGATATGGTTTGCTGCGGCTCCAAAGAGCTGTCCGTCCCCCCTTTCACTCTCATTTCCGTCATGAGTAGGGGCCGGGACCAGGGCTTCCGATTCTCCCGTGGCAGTGTTTTCTTTTTTGTTTCTTTCTTCATTCATGGTTTTCATCCAAGTTTTTGCAGTTTGTTGGCGCTCAACGACATGTAGGCCCCCATACCGGTCCCTTCCCAACCCTTTTTAGAATTTGGAAAAACCGCAAACGAGGCCGCCCAACGCGGAGCATTTCCCCCCAGCGAAACAGGTCAACATACTCCGGGATTATATATTTTGATGCGTAAGCGTATGTCTTTTTAAGTTTCTTCAATTTACAATCACTCATAGTCCACATCCTCAGAACATTATGCAGCATTAGCTGTTGGAAAGTGTTTGTGACTGTGAGGGATTGTTTATTCTTTATTGGAACCGCTGCGAACATGTGCCCGAAGTGTGTAGAATGGCACCCATATCTTCCGCGGAGCCGCCCACATAGATCTTTCCCTCAAGGCAGGGTAACACTTCGCCATCCGATGCGACGCCGTCTGACCCCGCACCCGAATTCTCAATTCCGTTCGTGAGTACTCTGGTCACGACGACGGGCGTTGCAGATTCCGGTGACGCCTGCAGACAGATGGAGAACCGACCCGTCGGGAACTCTGGTCCTGTTTTAATTAAATCAGCCCAACAAGCGTAGCGACAATCTGTTTTGTTGAAGACGTACGGGGTGATCACCCGAACGCTTTCAAATTATGCTATCCCGGGGGACTTAGCACTGAGAGAAGAAAGAGAAGGACGTTCCGGAAGGAGGCAGATGTGCGGAAGAGGCACATCCGAAAACCCAGGGAAGGGAGAGATCGCCATGGCCAGGAAAAACGGAAATGCCACCACAACCACCCCAGTGCATAATGAAGAACACGGTGAGATTGCTGGTTTCTTCTCCGACGCATTATATCAATTTACTTGGGTGCCCCTCTGCGGGTTATTTCAGCTGTGACCGCCGATCAGTGATAGTTGAGTGATGGGATAGGTGGAAGGCGGTTTGGCGTTACTGGTTTTGTCAAGCATTAGGGTTTCCGCCCAAACTGAGAATGCCCACCTAAGATGGAGGGTCTGTTTTTTTCACACTGGTGGGTGTTGGAGGTTGGTGGGGTGGTGTTCGTTGCTGAGGGAGGACATCACTGCAAAGGGCAGTGATTCCCACTGCCGAGAACAGTGTCCCCAAATGAGCCACCCCTGCTCCCACCCCAAGCCGGCTCAGGTGAAACAACTATTTGTATGTCGTCGTAGGTACCCGCATAATGTCTTTCGTACGTATAGATGTTGTCGATAATTTCTTTGGCAATGAGATTATCTTATGAGCACCGTACTTATGATACGACCATCGACGTCAGGAAACATCCCCAGTATTTTCATGATATAAGTCACATTGATGCATGGCATTCATGATTGGCTCGGTTCGAGATGCAGTCTAGAAAGCAAGACTCATCTCCTCACGCTTCTATAAGTGCTCACTTTTCGATTGATGAAGAGTGCGAAATCGAGTCCATGGACTATCTCGAACACTTAATAGTCATAGTAACTAAAATCCTCATCTGGGTGATAATATATGTTGGGTGCTGAATAACCCGGAATGCAATGTAGTGCCTTATATAAAGGATAACATTCTCGCCCTATAATCTGATTATTTAGCATGCTCTATCGCTACACGAGGCAAGCTGGTCTCACAGGGAACCATGTTAGATAATTACCGATTGTTACGGATTACTCGACCGACTGATTGTGAATGCTCTAATCAAGCATGTGTAACTCTCTTACAAGCTCTATTTTCTGCAGCTTCGTTTTTCCATTCATCTAACGACTCCATAGTCAACAACCAGAAGCAGTTTAAATTAATTCTGAAATAGTTTTGGATGCCGTAACATATGTCTTTTTTTAGGTTTTCCTACAGATCTATAAAACGTTATTGAATTAAATTTGTTTTAGACGATTAAAATAATTTTTATTTCCCATTTTTTATAGTTCATTCTGCGGGCTCTAAGCTTCCCCTGTGAGCTGTTAGCAACTCAGTAAGGTCTAACGACTCAGAACATTTAAATAATTTTTATTGTTGTGCGTAAAGCATGTGTAATTTTTAAAGTGTTAACTGGTTGTGATCTACACTCTGATTCAAAGTCTCCCACATTCCATCAAGTACATTTGAAATAATTTTGGTATATGGGATCTTTGATGCGTGAAGTTCATGGTGTGCTCCGTCTTGAAGCCGCTTTCCCAGAACCCATCTGTGGCATTGATCAAGACTATCACACAATTTGCTTATCAATGGGAGCCTAGGATAGCCACGAACCTTAATTTAATAAAATAAATGTACATAAAATGTATCTGGAGTGTGTGACTAATCGAGTGTAAATACTCATAAGGCTTCCAGAGGACTTTACCAACGGAGTCAAGAAAACCAGTGAAAAGCGGCTTTTATAAAAAATAAAATTTAATTAATTCCATTATAAACTTCGCCTTCTCATTATTTTAAAGGAATTTTCAATTTTGAAGCTAAAATCATTTGTAATAAAAATTTCAATTCAATATTCATTTTAAATGTCTGTCTGATATGAATGAATGAACTAATCATAAATATTTACTATTACTTTTCCAGAACATTTAAATAATTTTATAAATTTGATGCCCTTAAATACATTGTGTGTCCTTTAAGCTTCCTTTTCCGCTTACAAACTCACTAGTCTCACCACTCAGAACATGTCTAAATAATTTAATATAGTTCTGGTGAGTGTAGGCAATGAAAGCTATTTGACTTTGTGTAACGCATGTGGTCTTTTTTTAAGTTGAGTCCTTATTCAATTTACACTCATGGGCTGGTGAAACGCACCAACGACTCAGAACTCCTATAAATAATCGAGTTATACTCAAATATTCTGTTTGATCTGCGTAAAGCAACATATTTTCCATGCTGAAGTTCCTTTTAGAAGCCTCCTACCGATTGCGCAACACGACTTTCATGATTTACACTCATAAGTCCTTCATCCCATTTATATAGAAATTATTATATTCATGTCTTAAACACTGAGCTGATGCACATAACACGCTATGTCAAGGGAAATTAATCTCCCTTCAATATATTTGGCAATCCAGTCTGAATATAATTATATATTTTGATGCGATAAGCACTGTTGATTTAGGGATTAGACTTTTAAGCCTCGCCTTTTCTGAACAATCAACTCATAGTCACCAAACGGACATAGTCGAAGTCGCAGCACATCAAATAGATCACACAACTAAATTCAGACAGTTTTTAAATAATTGTTAAATGTATCTTAGTTAATTGGTGCTTTGTGATACTGATGAACGGTATAGCATGTGTTAAAGTTATATAAAGCTTAATCCACGGTTGTTAGAAGGGCTAGCAATCTCGTAAAAGTTATCAGCACAACAATATGCTTAACGTGAGGAGCGTCAGGTCCGCAAGTAATTCCACAAAGTATAAAATATAAAATATTTAATAATGTATAATTTCTTTCATAAATAAATTATATATTATGATGTGTAAGCATGTGTGTTGTTTTTAAAGCGTATCAAAAAAGATGCTGTGCTGAGAAACAATTCTGATATTCCGCTGCGGTGCACAGTTCACATCAAAATATAAACATTCAATTTTTGACAGAGACTTTCATTCTTAGAATAGATCTTGAAATATTAGCTTGTGATGATGGTACAATGATGAGGAGTAAATAAAAGGATAGCTTAGCGATGTGAGCTTTTCACCAATTGAATTATGCAATTGGTCAAATTGACAACAACATAATACCTTTCAAATAAATTGTCAAATTTTATCGACTGAGATGACTTCGAAATTGCATACGTCGTCTTAACATTAGCTAAGTTCGTATAAAATTTCAGATATACAATGAGTATAACTTAAAGAGAGGCTCTATCACTGCTTATGCACAATCTAATTTAATTGATTATCTTTTTATTCACATGGTTATCGTACTCTAAGGTATGCCTTTTTCGACGAGACGCTCTCATCGCTTAATCCTGCCATGCTTTGTAAGTCGCGTTAGGTGTCTCATACAGTACCACAAGAGCCACATTTAAGAAGTAAGAATCATAATGTGCTCTTTTTGCGTAAATAAATAATATCAATAATTAATAACTATAAAATAATTATAATATGTGAAAAATAAAAAAAATGTATATAAATTGTTAATGAACCTTCTTAATAATATGAAGATTATTAGTAAAAAGAGGTATTGTAAATATTTTCTTGGCTTAATAGTTATAACAGTTGCACATATAATATAATCCGACATCAATTTGCTTTCACGCACATGCCGGCTGAATATTCAAAAGAGATTTGTTGTTAATGCACGTTGACGAATACTCAAAGAATCGACAAGTATGAGATTGATTCGCGGCTCAATATATTGTGGTATTGAAACACTTAGTTATTGTGGTCGCAAAAGGTTCTACAACAATAAGCTCTCTTTGCACTACAAGTAAGATTTCCTAAAGATCAACAGAACACAAAACAAACAAAACCTAAACACCCAAAAAAAAACTCAAAAAAACACAAAGAAAACACACTTCCTCATTCGGTCTGGCGCATTTCCAGCTGGCC
>JABUQX010054405.1:17500-59356 GCA_015478945.1 Trachelipus rathkii
TTTATTCAAAAGAACGTGTTCCAATTAGGAGGAACAGGATGTCTGAATGTCTTACGAATGGTTCTTTTATACTCATAATAGGTCAGTAAGTTGGGTCAAATTGAGGGATTGATTTATGCCAAAAAGACAATAGTAACCAAATTTTAACTCTAGTAACTTTTGAACCAGGAAGCCAGTAACTCTGATTATACTTTTATTCAAAAGAACGTGTTCCAATTAAGAGGAACAGGATGTCTGAATGTCTTACGAATGGTTCTTTTATACCCATAATAGGTCAGTAAGATGGGTCCAATTGAGGGATTGATTTATGCCAAAAAGACAATAGTAACCAAATTTTAACTCTAGTATTTGAACCGGGAAGCCAGTAAACTCTGATTATACTTTATTCAAAAGAGCGTGTCCCAATTAAAGACGAACAGATCTGTCTGAAAGTCTTAGACGAAATGGTCTTTCATACCATAATTCAGTAAGAATGGGTCAAAATGAAGGGATTCTGATTTATGCCAAAAAGACAATAGTAACCAAATTTTAACTCTAGTAACTTTTGAACCAGGAAGCCAGTAACTCTGATTATACTTTTATTCAAAAGAACGTGTCCAAATCAAGAGGAACAGGATGTCTGAATGTCTTACGAATGGTTCTTTTATACTCATAATAGGTCAGTAAGATGGGTCAAATTGAGGGATTGATTTATGCCAAAAAGACAATAGTAACCAAATTTTAACTCTAGTAACTTTTGAACCAGGAAGCCAGTAACTCTGATTATACTTTTATTCAAAAGAACGTGTCCAAATCAAGAGGAACAGGATGTCTGAATGTCTTACGAATGGTTCTTTTATACCCATAATAGGTCAGTAAGATGGGTCCAATTGAGGGATTGATTTATGCCAAAAAGACAATAGTAACCAAATTTTAACTCTAGTAACTTTTGAACCAGGAAGCCAGTAACTCTGATTATACTTTTATTCAAAAGAACGTGTCCAAATCAAGAGGAACAGGATGTCTGAATGTCTTACGAATGGTTCTTTTATACTCATAATAGGTCAGTAAGATGGGTCAAAATGAGGGATTGATTTATGCCAAAAAGACAATAACCAAATTTTAACTCTAGTAACTTTTGAACCAGGAAGCCAGTAACCTGATTATATCTTTTATTCAAAAGAACGTGTCCAAATCAAAAGGAACAGGATGTCTGAATGTCTTACGAATGGTTCTTTTATACCCATAATAGGTCAGTAAGATTGGTCCAATTGAGGGATTGATTTATGCCAAAAAGACAATAGTAACCAAATTTTAACTCTAGTAACTTTTTAACCAGGAAGCCAGTAACTCTGATTATACTTTTATTCAAAAGAACGTGTCCCAATTAAGACGAACAGGATGTCTGAAAGTCTTACGAATGGTTCTTTCATACTCATAATAGGTCAGTAAGATGGGTCAAAATTTTAGAACGATATTCAAGACACATTCGCGACACATTCGCGAAATTAATTTTAATTTTAATTTAATTAATTTTATTTTAGTTTTATTCAAAAGAACGTGTTCCAATTAAGAGGAACAGGATGTCTGAATGTCTTACGAATGGTTCTTTTATACTCATAATAGGTCAGTAAGATGGGTCAAATTGAGGGATTGATTTATGCCAAAAAGACAATAGTAACCAAATTTTAACTCTAGTAACTTTTGAACAGGAAGCCAGTAACTCTGATTATAATCTTTTTATTTCAACAAGAACGTGTCCAAATCAAAGAGGAAACAGCGATGTCTTGAATGTCTTTACGAATGGTCTTTTATACTCATAATAGGTCAGTAAGATGGGTCAAATTGAGGGATTGATTTATGCCAAAAAGACAATAGTAACCAAATTTTAACTCTAGTAACTTTTGAACCAGGAAGCCAGTAACTCTGATTATAACTTTTTATTCAAAAGAACGTGTCCAAATCAAGAGGAACAGGATGTCTGAATGTCTTACGAATGGTTCTTTTATACCCATAATAGGTCAGTAAGATGGGTCCAATTGAGGGATTGATTTATGCCAAAAAGACAATAGTAACCAAATTTTAACTCTAGTAACTTTTTTTACCCAGGAAGCCAGTAACTCTGAATTATACTTTTATTCAAAAGAACGTGTCCAAATCAAGAGGAACAGGATGTCTGAATGTCTTACGAATGGTTCTTTTATACTCATAATTGGTCTGTAAACAAACAAATGTGTATAATTTTAGAACGATATTCATGGAACACAATTCGCGACACATTCGCGAAATTTGATTTTAATTGTTAATTTATTTATTTTTAAATATTTATTTATTTTTTTTATTTAATTATTATCAATTTATTATATATATACTGATGTATATGCAAAATTCATTACCGTCACTCGTGAACCACCATCGGAAAATTAATTTAATTTTAATTTAATTATTTTATATTTATTTATTTTTATTCTTATTTTAATTATTTATCAATTTATTAATATATATATATATTAATTTAAAAAAATAAAAAATAAATATTATATATATATATATATATATAATTATCAATATATAATTATAATATACATCCATATATCTATATTATATATTTCTTATTTGTTTATTTTTTTATTTAAATATGTTTGCTATATTATTATTTATTTATTTAATTTTAATTTATTTATTTATTTATTTATTTATTATTTATTTATTTATTTATTACTTATAATTTTTATTAATTAATTTTTTGTTTATGTATTTATATATATATAAATATTTTAATATATATATTATATATATAATTATCATATATATATAATATATATATATAATATAATATAATATATTATATATATATTATAGAGATAATAATATATATATACTATATATATTATATATATAATATAATATATTATATATATATTAATAATATATAATATATATATATATAATATATATATAAATATATTATATATATATATATATAATTATATATATTATATATATATATTATATATATATTTAAATATATATATATATAATATATATATAATATATATATAATATTTATTTTTCTATAATTATTTATTTATATATAATAAATATATATAATATTTAATTATATAATTATATTATCTATATATTAATATATATATATATAATATATATATATATATTAATATATATAATATAATATATATATATTATATATAATATATAATATATATATATATAAATATTATATATTTTATTTTATTATTTATTTTTTTGTTTTTTAAAGCTTATTTCCTTATTATTATTTATTATTTAGTTATTATTTTAATTTTATTTATTTTTTAATTTATTTATTTATTTATTTATTAATTTTTATTTATTTCTTTATTTATTTATTTTTTAATTTTTTATTATTTATTTATTTATTTATTCACGTTGTCCCTATAAATTTGTCCTTTAAAAAAATATGACCGTGGCGTATATTTTGCAAGTGGCGATTTCTTTTTTCGCGGAATGGTGTCGCGAAGGTTGTGTTTTGAATATCGTTCTAAAATTATACACATGCCAACATTGAAAACATTATCATTTGATTTCTTTATGAATATATCAAACAAGAAACACAAATATTTGGCGCCCATTCTAATTATTTTTAAAGGCATTACTAACAAATTTTCCATTACTCCATTGTGTTAAAAATTGAATTACAAATATACATTTTTTTTTGCCTGCTATACTGCCGAGGTGCCCCTGGAACCAGTTTCATCTGCTTCTAAAATAGGCCCTATCACCTTACAGGTTTTTAAAAGCTATATGAACATTTAATGTTTAAAAAACCTCATCAAAACAAAATAAGGTTTTAATGTAGCAGAAACGCCCCATTGCCCGGATTTTTAATAATATAGATAACCTTCAACCAAATAATATACTCACTAATGAAGTACAAAAAAAAAAAAAAAAAAAAAATAAATGTCACTATATACATACTTTTATCCTAACCTGACTTAAAAAGCTGTACAGCTTATGGACATATCTAGATCGGATTTGTCATTGCCCCATCAACCTGATTGGATATTGCTTGCTCAAAGAACCTAAGACCAAACCTAGATGAATTGTTGTTGTCATAAACCTAGACTTAACCTAGATAGTTTGTCTATAAGTAAAAATAATAATAATATTGTAATGTTTAATAATAACAATACTCATGGACTGTAATGGATATATCCTTGCTAATATACCTCCAGGAGATGTTCAAATCTGTTCATCTTTAGGATCTTTTTTATATTTGACCTACAAAATTATAGAAAGTTTTTAGAACATCATATATATATATATATAAATATTATTATATATATAAATAATATATATTAATATATATTATATATATATTATATATATATATATTATAATATATATTATATATATATATATATATATTATATATATATGTATAATTATATTACAGTTAACCTAGCATCTCCACTAGGCCAAGCCTTTTCAAAGAGGGGGGCGGAAAAAAACATGGAAAACCACTTACCGCAATTCCCTAGCCTAAGGCAAAATCTCTCACAAGGTGAGCAGCAGATGTGGGCTTCAAAGAGAGGAAGATTAAATATTAGTTGGAAAAACAAAAGAAGGCAAGGAGTTCCACAGAACAGAATAAGCTGGAAAAGAAAGATGGCACCACAACGAACAAATCTGGGGTTCTCAATACTGGCACAAAATTCATGCGAGAGCATGGCACCTGCCTTTTATATATTATACTATATTATGTTATATAATATTTATTTATAGTATAATATATATTAAATTATATATATATTATATATTATATATATAAATATAATATAATATATATATAATATATATGCATACAGGTGGGGTGCCGGGCCCACCTTTTTTTTAGAGGGGTGAATCGGTAACAATTAGGTTAATATAAAAAAATAAAAAATTTTTTTTTTAGCTATCATTCAAAGTAGCCATGGCCAATAATCTTCTCAATTACCTTTAGATTTATCTTAATTTCGTAGAGACAATTTCATATTTTTAAAAAATAGATTATCGAAGTATATAATATTTTTAATATATTAGCATTTCAATTTTGAACAATGTGAGTTTTTTACGTTCATTAAATAAATGAAAAGTATTTATGGACAGATTTTAAATTATAATTTTTTCAATTAATATTAAAGTTGAGTATGTTAGCTTTAAGGACTGGCAAAGATATATTTTTGTTCCACAAACCGTACATAGTTGGGTTAAATACTGGGACCTAACCTTATGGCACGCCGATTCACCCTGAGCGCCGCATAAAAATTGATGATGGGGTGATTCGGAATATAACTTTGTTATCTCTTATTTTCTTTATGTATTATGTATTAAGACTATTAGGGTCTATATGTTTAATTAATAATATATAAGCAGTTACTTCATATTAAGTAACATATTAAATTTCAAGATGAAAGACAAAGATGAAGAGTTTGAATTTTCCAAAAATTGTCCAAAATTTGTCCGGCACCGAGAGGGGTGAATTCGACCTACCAACTATTTTCTTATTCTTATTTTATGTATCATTATTGACATTTTTTATTACTTATTATCTTATATTTAAATTATAATGCAATTATCTATGTAATAGTTACAAATAAAGATTTGAATTTGGGAAGTTATACACAAATAGATTGTTCTTAAACATGGCAACCCATTCACCCCACAAATGGGTGGGCCACAATTCACCCTTTAAGGTGAGTCTGAATGAGCTTTATATAAACTTTATGAATAACATATTATTATTAGAATTAGTAATATTTATTATTTTTTGTGTGCTTATGAACTAACTATAGGGCCTGATTTTCAGAAAAAAAAATTCTAAAAAGTATTAACGGGGAAAGTCTGGAGCACGAAGTTATATCCTAAAGTAGTCCAACGTCACCCTTGCCTGATAAGCTATATCTATATAATAATATATAAATAAATATAATATATATATAAAAATATAATATATATATATATATATACTATATATATATATATATATATATTATATTATAATATATATATTAAGATGTAGCTGAGCAGAGAATGTCATTTTTTTCCGGCATTCACGCAATGGATTGGCGGATAGCGTTTGATTTTAATAAACAAATCACGCCGGATGCGGATGTTGAATTTTCGTAAGTGACGATTTCCTTATATTTAATAATATCATATATATATATAATATATATATATTATATATATTATATATATATCATAATATATATATTAGTATATGATATAATATAATAATATATTATATATATAATTACTATATAAATATAATATTATATTAATATTTAATCTTATATATATTCCCTATATATATATATCTACTTATTATTATTTTAAATTATTATCGCATATATTTTTATTATTCTATATTATTACTATTTTTATATATATTATATATATATCAATATATAATATATGCTTAATTATATATATATAATATATTATTTTTACACAATCTATTAAAGTATATATATTAGGTTATCAGGTTTTGACTGACGTACAGCCACTCCAAATGACCCATCAATTTCCCTTTTATTTCCCTACCTTCCTGCCCTTAATAAGGAGTATTACATTATTATATCCTTTTTTCCATTAGTATTAAATTCATAAATATTTAAGGTTTTCCCTTGAGAGACATCAATTTTTCTCCTTTTCTGCTAGGAGTTTGTTTTCTTTTCACAATCAATATATTATACCCAGGCATTTCTAAATAACTCTCTCCAACTGGAACACTGGTTGTGACAGCAGTATTTCACTTGGCAAGGTTTAATTAAGGCTGTAAACATTTGTTTCATTTTGTATTCTTAATTAAACTCCACCACACTTATTAGGATTTCATTGTATTTTAATTAGTCGTTTTTCTTGGTGAAGTTCTTTATAATCATTTTCAGTCTGTGTCTCTTTTGGATAATGACTTTGTTTTCTTCATCCTACTTTGTGACTGTATAAATTTCATAATCTTGTTTATTATATTGCCATTGGTAGAAGATGTTTGGTTCTGGTAATTCTTTTTTTTCCTTTTAATTGTATAATTAATAGACTGTCGGATTAAAATATTATTCTATGCAAGGTTTAATCAAGCTGTGTAAATTTCTTAGGACTTTCCACTCAAGCTTACTTTTGATATCATTTGTAATCTAATCGGTTTTTCTTTGTGATTAAGTGGTTTTCAATCATTTGGCACTACATCTTTTGGTTAATTCTTTTTTCTTCATCACTATTGTACTTTGAAATTCTTCCAGGTTGGAATTGTTATGATTTATCTTGTGTAATATGTTGTTTCTGTAGTATTTTGTTTTTAATCCTTTATATTGCGTAATTTTGTTTATTAATGAACGTATTCAAGCTGGTCACACAAGGTATATTTATTTTGTATTCTATATATTGTTAAAAAACTTTGGCTTTATAAGAATCTTAATGGGTAATTTGGTGCATATTATGAAGTGGTCTAATCCCATAAATAAAACTTTTTTTTACTTATTAGTTTAGTTACATCTTTCATTCTTGTTAAAAACTGTGTTACATATTTCATTTGAAATGTGGTTTTAAAATGTTCCTTCAGGGCGTTGGAGGAATTAATTTTAATACATTAAGTTACAGAAGCTGGTAGATGGACCGGATTTTTTTTGTGAGTTTCTTCAAGATGGTTTCAATAGGCATTAATGCATGGTGATATTATGTCATTTTCGGGAATTACATCGATTGTAATTTGGACGAACTAGGGCTACTGGAAGCAACGAAGCTTTTGAGCAAGTATTTCTTTCCATATATGAATAGTAGATACCACCTAGTTGCCATTTCATTGAAACCATTAAGATATGGAATATCAAGCAGTTTTTGAATTTCCTTCAAATCATTTATTACATTTACTTTATCTTTTCAATATGGTCGAAAGGGATTATAATTAATGAAGACCGTCTTAAGCATTTGCATATCCATCCGCCTTACTCGGTGGCAAAGCGTGCGATTGCGGATATATTTAATAATTGTTTGCCGGATTGCGGATGTTACCGTGCATCACATGAATATATATATAATATAGTATAGTATATATATTATATCATATATATATAAATATATATATATATATATACTATATATATAGCGTCGGGGAGGGGTGAACCGAGGCCCGCTTCTTTAGGAGGGGTGATTCGGTCCACTCTATAAAGTAATAATATAAAAATAATATAAAAAAAAAAAAAATTTCGACTCATATGGCATGGTAGTACTACAGGTTTTATTTAGATCATATTTTAATTCTTGAACGTTTTTAATCTTCATAAAGAGAATATTAGATTTAAGTGTCCCAGTTTACAATTCGATAGAACTTCACTTTTGAAAATGTGTTTTTTTTAAACTTGTTATATAAAAATTGTGATCGATTTTAATTATTTTTTTTCAAGTGGATACAACTCGAGTATGTTAGCTTTAAAATGAGGAGAAGTAAATTTGTGAACACACAATAATACAGGGTTACCCAAAAAAGACGGGCCTAAACTTTGGATAGGTTTCTTTTGTAAAAATTTATTGGCGGAATGGCTCCGGACCACCCATTGTTTTTTTGTATTTATTCGTATACTCATTGAGACATTTCTTACGTAATAATTAATCTTAGACAATAAAAAAGTACTTATATTTGTGAAATTTTTAAAAATGAAGTGTTATATTTCAAAGGCTCTTTATTCAAGTCTATCAAATTTTTAGGGCGGAGAGGTCTTCATCTTACTTCGGGAATTTAATATTACGTAATTTTATTATGTATCACTCGAATTGTTTTTAATTTAAACAAATTTTATTACCATAAGTAAATTATTATATTTAATAAGAAATATTAAAAATATAAATTGAAATTATGTACTTTTAATAGTGATTTAGCAAAAAATTCCACGAAGTCACCCTCAATGGTGGTCGCTCACCATCCACGGTCAGGCTGACTCGGTTTGACAACTTTAATAATATTTTATTATTTCATAAATTTACATTACCATTCACATTACTTAACTTTTCTGGTCGTGATTTAACAAAAAAAAAAAAATATTCAAAAAGGTGCATTAGGGGCGAGTCGGGAGCACCAGTTATAACTAAAGTGGATCCGCGTCACTCCGCCAGATGCTAATATATAATATAATTATATAATATATATATATATAATATATATATAAATTTATTATCGGTAAAAAAAAAATTATATTCACTATTTATATATATATAAATATATAGTATATACATATAATAATAAGATATGATATATATAATATATATATATAATATATACTAATAATATATACGTGTAAAACTGAACTTTCAGTTGACCCTTTGATTATCATATTATTTCAGTTTGTCCTATATTAAAAATTTTAGTTATTTAACAGCTATAGGGTCTTAAGTATTTACAATTAGGGATAAGAGCATTTTACCCGACAGCCTGTTATGGCATAATTCATGATGGAAATTATGTTCTTCCAGTAAATTCAAAAAAACATGTTTCAGCAGTAGAGAACCCATCTGACGATTTATGTAGCTCACTTTGGGGTCATCTGTGAATTAGTTTTAGTCAAATTTACTATGTTCGCAGGGCGAACTCTTCGCTGTGCTCTCACTACTCACACACTCACTTTGAAAGTTTATCTGCCCCTTATGCAAGTATGTTTTGACACACGATATAAACAACGAATGTGAATTGTTTATACATCGAATCTCACAAAAAGAATAGTGTATTTTATCTAAAAGAAAGGTCTCTCGCCCATGACTCAATACCAGGTTTGTTATTAATCAAAGCATTTCAATACATTGGATAGGCATCAAAGATAGTTTATAATACCGAAGCTTTATGCCAATTGCCTAGTAATACAAAGAATTGCCATGCCATATATTCCCTGTGTAGCTAGAAGTTGCCATCTGGATGCAAGGTTCCTATTTTCCTCATTATTCGAAGAAGAAGAAGGATTTAGAAACCTTTTTTCCTTAGGCGAGTTGTGAACTATTCATAACCAATCAAAATCGTGAAAGAGATGCTTTAGGAAAGTTATATTTCCCAGCAATTATTCTCTTATTGCTTTTCATCCCTTGTGAACCTCCAGGTACAGCTCTCACCCTATCTTCATGAGTAGTTTAGATTACCTACTTACATCTTTTGTAAGTTCTAACCATTTTCCTGGAAAAAAAAAAACGAATTTAATACACCATCATCCTTTACCTTGTAAAATTACTAGAACAGTGGTAAATATTTTTGATATGTTTAGAGATTTGTATAATGGTATATGTTTTTTTATTATAAAACACTAAAAACATTTTGAGAATATTCAAACCTCTCATTTGCCCCATATTAAAATTTTTTTTAAATATACATAAATCATTCAAGTGAATTACGTGATTGTTTTTACCAATACCAGTGCCTTCAAGAACTCTAGATACACTTATTTCATCACATATATCGACTCTAAAGATTTATCTAAAATTGTTGGTGTACAGATGTTAAGTAGGACCTATTTAATGAAATTATTTGGCAAAAAAAATATAGGTTGAAAATTAATTTTTTTTGAAAATTGATAAAATAAGATAAGGTAGTTCTAACTTAATACCTAAGACAAAGCTACATTTTAAGAAGGTCATTAAAGAGCTAAATTATACATGGAGTCTGCTATTTTTATACTAAGGGTAAAATATTGCCTACCATTATGGTATATATATATATTATTAAATAGTATATATATTATATATAATATATCTATATATATTATATATATAGTATATTATATATATAATATATAATTATTATTTATAATTACATATATAATATATATAGGCTTAGGTCTGTGCTGGACCCACATATTTTGACTGCTTTAATTATCTAAGTTAAAAAACATTCTATCTTAATACGACCCACACCTCCCCCTTGTTTAGGTTTTTAGAAAAAAAAGGAATGTATTGTATATACTATATAGAATGGTTCAGAAGCATGATAAAAAAGAAATTTTCTGTAATAAAACTTAACTTTTTCTGTACTTAAGATAATTGATTTTTCAACTTAGAATTTATTTGGTCTCAATATGTCATGGCTATCTATAGCATCATATATATAATATATATATATATAAATATATATATCATTTATTATTTTATAATATCATATTATTATTATATTACATCGTTATATAATATATATTATATATATATATTATATATATATATATTATAATATATTATTATTTATTAATACACACAAGGTGGGCATTAACATTTACATTTAGTAAATAATTTTTTTATACTCTCATTTTTTTATTGCTTCTAAACTTGTAACTTTTAAATTAATTTGAAAAGTAAGGAAAGACTTTAATGAGTTACATTTATGAATTAAACGTTAACAAGTTAAAATTTCCCCAACATCAGGTAACCATGCATTAGAATTTCGCGTTATAAAAATATTTCTTATGAAGATTCTCAATTGTCTAGATTCGATTTTCAACAATAAAACTTTCTTTTGTGTTATGAATTTCTAATACGCTCCTTTCAAAAGCTTAAAATGTGTTTATTTTATTCTTACAGTTATTATCCCGTTTAGTAGTGTTTAACCATTGTTTTCTTAAATGCTATATCTTTCTAATTGGTTTCTGGAGGGAAAAAAAGATAGTGGACTGTTGCCATGCAATTGAGTCTATACCTTCATTCGTTCATTATATTGAACTTGCTTCTTTTGGTGAACTAGTAAAATATATAAGAAGTAGGCTAATAGCATTCTATATTATTAAAACACATTGCATTTTGATATAAAACTGTAAGTTTTATATATCCTATTATTTTACAATAATATCTATAAATCAGGTGTTTACGCTTTGAAAGTATTCTTTGGCAAGCGGAAGTATCTGCAATTTATTTTACAATTCAACAATTTTATATTTGCTACGATATTTTTGAGAAGAGGGTAATATATAACAATGAACGGTAACTCTGTTACATTGCTTCAGGTGACGTCTAATAGATGACCACGTTAATTTTTTGTTATGCTCTATTGTTTAATGCCGTCAACTTACGCAAAACCGGTGCCCACTTTTGCTGAACAGAATATGATAAAGAAAGATATTATTATATATATTATATATATATATATTATATATAATACTTATATATATATATATTATAATATATAATATATTAAATTAAATATATATATATATAAATAAATATTATTTATATATATATATATTAATTTAATTTCAGGCTTTTAATATTTGCATAAATTACGCATTAATTTGTGTAGTTAAAATACAATTTTTTTCAATGGCTCATAGAGCAGATACTGACATTATTAATGAACTGGCATTGAAACCATTTCGCCTATATTCATTTAATGAAAAAAAACTTTTAGTAGATAATGATAGGCCAACACCAAAAATAAAATTAACAAAAGCAAATAAAGGGTTTACGAGGAAATTTAACTGTGATCTTTTATGTGGCAGCGATTCAAATAACAAAGTATACTGTTGGCCATGCATATTATTTTCAAAAGAAAATTCTGTGTGGAGTAGAGCAAATAGAGGATATGAAGATTTAAATAATATACATACAGCAATATCACGCCATGAAAGGACTATGAGTCATATACAGGCTCATGTTGAGCTTAAACAATTTGGGAAGAGTAGAGTAGATTTTATGCTTGACAGGCCAAAAGAAGTTGCTATTATTAAACATAATGAAGAAGTTTTAAGAAACCGAGAAATTTTAAAAAGACTAATTAGAATGACATGTTATTTAAAAATGACGAACATAATTGCGTTCTTAGGAAAAAAAATTTTTAAGCTTTTCTTGTTTATAACATAAAAACTCAGTTACACGCGTATAATTATATAATATATAATACTATATATATATATATATATAATATATATACATATATATATATATATTTATAAATATATATATATATATAATATATATTATAATATATATAATATATATATATAGATATACTCAGGAATGAATTATATTCCTTGTGTCCACAATAGAATTACTGAAGAGCCCATGTCGTCCAGCCGATATTGCAAGATACCAAGTAGTCTCATTCATATCAATTAATTATACAACCACAAATTTCTGTAGGCTTAATAATGTCTGCAACGTAACATCGTAATCATTTCTTTTGATGGAAGTATCATCAATGAAAAGTTGAAATAAAGTAAGAGATAAGTCAAATCTTAAATATATATATATATATTAAGTATATATATATAAATCTATATATAATATATAATATATATATATATTAGTAATATATACTATATAATACTCATTAACCATTGATATAGTATATAGTTACATATATATATTACTAATATATATAAATCCGATATATATAATAGAAGTATACTAATATATATTATTAAATATATAGATTAGATATATTATATATATAATTATATATATATATATATATATTATTATATAATATATATATATATAGTATAATTATATATATATTGCCTATAATAATAAGAATAATTATATTAGTTATTACGGATTACTCCAATCAGGAGTATGACTAGGCAGTTCTTTAATAGGAAAGCCTCACATGGCAGTTTACTGAACTTATGTGTCGGTGGTAGGCTTCGAATGAATCAAAGTATTATGACTATTAAGTGAAGCTGTTTTAAAACCAGCCAAAATGGTGTCGAAAAGTTATTGATTCAAATTACAGAGAGTGGGGCAGGATGTTTATATCTCTTTGCTTATTCAATTGGATACGGAATGGGTTATGCAAATAATATATGAGTGGCATGGCAGGAGGTATGTGTCTACAGAATGAGAGATAAGAGCAGTAGAGGGAGCCTACCTATTAAATGCGATGATTTGGTTGTGTTGTGAATCAAAGATACGTCAGAGGATTAGTAAGAGATTTGAGCAGCGTGTGAACAAGGAGGATTTTGAAAGTAAACGTAGATAGGATCAAGACTATGGTAGGTGACGCGTGGCCAAGTTTTTTAGGTGATTGAATAGTTAGATCCGAGAAGCTGGAAAAATTCTGTAGGACGATAAATTTAGATTAGACTTTAATGGCATTTGGGTGTTCCGGGATGTACTGCAAATTTGATATAGTAAGGTGGCTGTGCATTAAATTCGTTGTGGATGTTAATCAGGGACGAAGTCTTTGAGTGCGATAGGGTCTTAAGAGGGTATGTGTTACCGTGTGCTTGATGATGTAGTGATAACTATGTCTGGCATAAAAAAGATATAGATCTAAAGTACATTGGGTCAGATGGAAAACTCTAGGAAAGTGTTAGGTGAGAGAAAGAACATTGATAAATATGCAGAAACGTATTAGAGAGATTGTGTTATGATTAAAGAGGTAAAATGAGAGAAAATAAGTACGTTTAGATTGTTTTGTTCATGGGAAAGGAATGGATGATAGCTGGATTGCTAAAAGCGGAATTCTATAGTGGTGATGTGTTTGGGAATCGACCGGCTTAGGAGGACCGAAGGAAACAAATATTGATTGAGTGGTAAAAGTCCAATTACACTGAAGGAGAGAAATGCTGACGTTGGCAAGGAGAGAAAAAAAGTGCTAATAAGTAGAATGGCGGCAGTTTGATGTGAGGAGGTTATGCTTCTGGACCCACCGGACAAGGGATGAACCTACATTGACGACGTGCCCATGTGGAAGGTCTTTCTTTTTCTATCGATTTCGGGTGGAATTTTTGACTGCGACGAGTCTCACTAAAAATGGCATAAAGGGTGCGGTAAGGCTTGTCTTCTTTTCGACTTGCGTAATTTCATCTTCTACTAACTATTGTTTCTAGTGCATAGCTTACAACGGCTTACCTCCAGTGTGGGAAGAAGAGAGTAATGCATACGTATATACACATCTATATATAATATATAATATTAATATATATATACATATATATATATATAATATATATATATATATGTTATATATATATATATATATAATAATATATATATAGTTATATATATATTAATATATAGTAAAGCAAAATTATTTTAAAATTCATAGTACATTACACTATGTATAAACATATTAAACGGATACGAAAAAGAGAGTGAACGAGAGCTTAAATCACCATGTCTTTGTATCAATCTATTCTCTCGACAAACAAAGTCCTTTCGCTCAAAAGGAATGGAAATAAAATACAAGTTTGAAAGATGATTCCTTTTCTATTGAGATTTGTTTAGGCGTGTTTCTTTCGGTTTTTCTGTATATATATATATATATATATATAGTAGTATATATAATATTAATATACTATACTATATATTTGTGATATATATATATATTTAATATACTATATATAATTATATATATACTAATATATATATATAATATATTATATATATAATATATATATATATATATATATATATATATATATATAGTGATTGTGATGAGGGTATGTTGTTACCTGTGTCATGGCAGGAAGGTGGCTGGTGCAATTAAATAAGACCTTATTAAGAGAAGAGATTAAGGTCATAGTAACAAAATTAACAGCCACTTATTAAGAGAATATATGGTATTCTTCTGAATATATGATGTGTTCACTATGTATATGGTATGTATATGGTAGGCTTAACAATTAATCCCAATATTCTACTACTACAATGCAGAGAATTATATCGTGTATTAACATGAGCGATTACATCCCCAGTCTTAACATACACTTGTAATGTATTTGAACCATAATAATAAAGCTCTAAAATTTCATTTTAACATTAAAATCCCTAGAATATATAAGTAAATGGGGAAATAATTTGTCAGTCACATAAAACAATTTCTAAATAAGCGTCTAGTGACTAACGTTACAAAAAAAGCATCTAAAATGTAGATCTCATCTAGCCTGAACAGGATCATATAATACGAACACTTATTAAATCAGTGATCGTTCGACTTGCAATTAATCATGTGGTGAGAAGAAGGAACATGCAGAAATTTTTTTTTGGTGATTTAAGTTGTCGAAAATATTTCAACGCCTTAAATATTATCCCATGCTGTTCACATGCATATGAAGGACAAAAAAATAGAAAAGACATGGCGAATTTACCTGAACACAAAATAGACAAAACCCTACACAACATGGCGAAAACAAGAGTTAGTGGAATGAGTTTCGACGGTGTTCACGCACTCTAGAGAAAGTTTTTATAATCACTTTGTTTATTAATTAATGCATTATGCTTGCAATGGATGTAGATATAAACCTTCTTCAAAAAACTCAGATCTTGCAAGTCTGTAATCAGCGAGAAAATTCGTTAATAATCTTTCTGTTCAACTTTATCTCCTTCAATCCTCCAATCATGTTATACATTCAGTCTCCAAATACAGTGCACAGCAACTGCCCTTAACATATTTGGACACAATGTTATGTTGGTTTTGAAAGAATTATCGAGCCAAACACAATCGATGAATACATTTGCTCAAATCATGTGTGAAGTGCAGTAGAATCTTTCTGCTTTCTTATAATTAAAGAAGAAATAAGAAAAGTAGTGCATTGAATCATTCAATTGTAAACATAAAAAACTTATAGGAAAGTATACATCTATTTTCTGAATATTTTTCAAACCCATGTTATGAAGAGCAAGTTCTTTGAGCTGAATACGTCCATATCTAACTAACTATTTATAAGTCACTCACCATTACAGTCTATTAAAATTTTATGATCTTATAAACATATATTTGATAAATGTTCATTATAAATTATTTAAGCATTTGCAATTATGTCAACGTTGCCACTGCAAAAAAAAATATTTCTTACAATGAAAAGGAATTCTCAATTCTACAAGAGAGAAAATCTTAGCAAACGTTTAATGCTACAAGATACTTGTGTATCCAACAAGGATAACTTTAACTCAATATACTCTAATATACTGGATATTAGATTTTTTAATACTGAACATTATCTCTTTTGTGTTATTAAAAATCTGCAATAAGAAACACATCTAATCTTTTAATGAATTAATATATTATATATAATATATACTCATATATATTAAATACAAATATATAATATTATATTTATATATACTAATATATCACTTACCTATACATATATATAAATATATTTATTATATATAATATATATATACTATATATATATTATACAGTATACATTATATCCACTACTTTACTGACACCACTGGACGACCCGTGATTTCTCGAGCTGGCAGACTAATGGTGTCCAGACGTACCCCCGCCAACCGTGACAGGCCTGCCCTCCACAACACACTATCCAGCTGAGCTGACCGAGTGTATCGCAGATTGCTCTGAGGTAGAGAACTAGGTTGCGAGTGACAGGTAAGAGAAAAATCTGAGCATAGCTCGGACCATGGTACAGTTTGCGCAACACTTATAGGTGGATTAGATTGAGTTTTGATCTGTGACTGAGCATACATTTGAAGTCTGGGTGTAGCCGGCACTTTAATTCAAGAGTTAACTTGACAATACTCTTGAAAAGAGACGCTTCGAACCAATTCAGAGATGCTGATGTTCGACTAAGTATACACTGCTTCTCCATGAGAGTTCCATTTATAGTCTAGTGTGATGTGGATTGATTACTATAAGCATGTACTGTTTCTTTGTCTATGAGCATGTTGTTCAGATTGTTGCTAGATATAGCTAGATGTAGAAGAAGTTGTTTAAAATCCTGTTCGATAGACAACTTGAGATCGCCTTAGAGCATATCGGCAGGACCATCTGGGTGTTTGAGCCTTGGCGAAGAAATATGTCCCATTCAATTTCTTTATGCTCTTATGGTTAGTAATTTCAGTTTTCTTCATGTAACACTGTTATTTGCATGTGAAATATATCCTCTGAATAATTGATACCGTACCGAATTTTTTTCTTTGAACTTTTTTGTTTATCTGGTATGGTTACCAGTAGTGGGGCCAGGTTCTGCGCAGGGTAAAGATTATTTTAGGTGCGCGACGAATGACCATTGTCTGTTTAATGGTGTATAATCTGTCTGTTGTTTGAATTCCATTGCCCGGCAATAGTTTTAATATGTTACAGTTTCCCTGTTTTGTCTGAGAAATTAGTATATCATATGAGCTTTGAAGACGCTGATAGTGTACTAATGCCGCGCCTGGGAAGCTGAGGGATTATTTAACTGGCAAGTGTGCTAATGTATTGTTAAGTAACCTTTATGGACATTTGAATGTATAGTTACGCTGTCAGTTGGTGAACTAAATATGAACTGAGAATCATTTGTTTGGTAACCGTACATTCTTATATCAGTTGCCATGTTTGGGTACTTATGGTTAGTTTTGTCTGTTCAGATTCTGATCATGTTAGGTTGGTGATGTCGGTGCAATTGACTGTAATCAGGATCAGTCTATTCATTTTTGGGAGAAACTGAGCTTTCGGTTTTGCAGTTGCTGGAAAATCAGCCTGTGAATAAATGAATAAAGTGGATCAGGATATGGACACTGGTAACTCCGTTTTCCTTGCTGTGTCACATTACGCGATTTTTTGTTGTTAGTTTGCATTTAGGCTGTTCTTCCTGATAGGAATTACAATAATCCATTCTTTAGGTTTGAAGGGGATTGATTTGATATTCTCATGGATACACAAAATAAAGTGTCTCCACTTTATGGATGATACAGTACCAAACACAGCGCCTACTTTGCTTTGTACTATTTCAAAGCGTTTTTATTTTAAACTATTTATAAAATAGATAACATCTAAATAGTTTTAAGTTATATTAATTATAATTATCTATATAATATATATATCTATATATCATATATATATTATAAAAAAAATTACTATACCTTATTATTAATATATTATATAATATATAGTATATAAATATATATATACTACTATATACTGAAATCTTAATCTCAAACCCCCGAAAAAACTTCTGGCCTACTGACCTCTCAGCTACTGAATATATTACATATATATATATATATATATATATTATAATAATATCTATATATATATATAGATAATATAATAATATCATACTAATATTCATAATAACAATATTGACTATATAGCTATATTAGTATACAATATATCAATAATATAAAATATTATATCACCATTGGTTTCATTAATCAAACGATGTACTACTAATTAAATATTGCTTCTACTTTAAATATTAGCAACATTAATTATTATATTTCGAATAAAATTCAAATTTTTCATAAAACAATTATAAATTTTAAAAACTATGAAAATTTTCTCCTATTAATTAATGTGATTAACAGTGACAACACGTAGAAAAATAAAATATGAAATGACCTCAAAAGTTTCGTACCCTTTTTTTGTTCCACTTCCCATTAGAAACCTCTTCTAGTTATCATCAAGTTATATTTCACGTGTTTCTCTTTTACACGTGAATATACTTAGACAACTGAAGAGGTTCCGAATGGAACGAAAGCTTTTTGTCATTTCACTTTTATTTCTACATATTGTGTTACGTATCCAATTAATAGGAGAAAAATGTTTCTCATAGTTTTAAATATAGTGCTTTTCATTTGAAAAATTGATTGCAAATGATAGCCTCTCTGAGCTTTCTAACTATCACTTTTGTTTCTCATCTGTATTTTCTTAACATCATTGAAAGCGTCCTTAGCTCTCATTTCCCGGATTATCTGTTATGTAACTCTTTCACCTCTCAAAGGCAATTTTGACATACTTTCTTATCTTACATTACTTACCTATTAATATTTTCTAGCCTACTGATTTACTGTATATGGTCTTATGCCCTTAAGAACGATGGGGATTGTTGTGTTGTGTCGCTTAAAATATTAAAGGTTTTGACCAGGTATGGCAAGAGATGCTGCTTTCTGATTTCATTTCCTTTGTTTTTTTCTTCCTTAAAGTTTTCTCACGTTATTGTTTCCACTTAAATCGTTCTATATCAGCAATTTCTGATGATAGAACTTCATCCTCTTTCTCTGTCATTTGTGGGAATTTTAGGGTTCTTTTTCTCTCCTATTTTAATCATGCTTTTCATTAACTTTTTCTCAGCTGCATTTCTAACTTTATTCGTTATTGTGCCGATGAATTCTCGGATCTTCATTCTTCCACTCATTTCAAATCTTCTCCCTCTTTTGCATCAAGAGTTACTTGCACTTCATTTTCCCGATTCTAACCTTGCTAATTTCAACGGTATTTCCTGGTGGGAATGCCCCAACCCTGTGACATTAAACTCTATTCTCCTATCAAAAAACACTTCATAAACTCTATCTCTTTCAAGGATTATCCCTCTTTTCCTCCCCTCGTATTTTGTGTATATTTACCTTTGAAAGAATTAGATGATGGAGGGTTCATTGATAGGAATAGAGTTTAAGTCACAGGGTTGGCACTGCCCACCAGAAATACCGTTGAAACTAGCAAGGTTAAGACATCGGAAAATGAATGCAAGTAATCTCTTGATGCAAACAGAGAGGAAATTGAAACTGATCAGACATGAAGATCGAGAAGTTCATCGCACATAACGCAAATAAAGTAGAAAAGCACTGAGAAAAAGTTAACTGAAAGCATGATTAAAATAGGAAGAGAAAATAAACCCTAAATTCCCACAAATGAAGAGAAAGAGAGATGAAGTTTCTATCATCAGAAATTTGATATAGAACGATTTAATGAAACAATAACTGAAAAAACTTTAAGGAGAAAAAAACAAAAGGAAAATAAAAACAGAAAGCAGCATCTTAGCACATAAAATCAAAACCTTTAAATATTTAAGCGATCACAACAACAACAACCCCATCTTCTTGTAAAGGCAATAAACCAATATACAGAAAATCGTAAGCTAGAAAATATAATAGTAAGTAATGTAAGATAAGAAAGATGTCAAAATTGCCTTGAGATGTGAAAGAGTTAAAAAACATTAAATGGAATAATATTGATCTGGATCAATAGTTAAGGAAAAATACAAGATGAGAAACAAAAGTATAGTTGAAAGCTCAGAGACTATCATTTGCACAATTTATTCAAATGAAGAACAACTATATTAAAACTTCATGAGAAACATTTTCTCCTATTAATGGATACGTAACACAATATGTAAGAAAATATAAATGATAATACAATAAAGCTTTCGATTCCATCCGGAACCTCTTCAGTGTCTAATATATTTCACGTCTGTAAAAGAAACACTGAGCTTATACTTAGATAACTGAAGATGGTTCCTAATGAACGAACTTTGTCTCATTTCAATTTATTTCTACGTTCTCGTCACTGTTATGTTAACAATTCAATTAATACAGAGAAAAATTTTCTCAAGTTTAAAATATTTTGCTTTTTATTAAAAATTGAATTTTAATTCAAATAAAATATTTGACAATAATTAAATAAAAGCAATTTTAATTAGTAGACACGTTGTCGGCATTAATGAACACCAATGTATATAACATATTTTATTATTAATTAATATTTAATATTAATATATATAGTAATACTATATATATATATAAGTATATATATATATATATATATATATATATATATATTATTATATATATTATATATTTATATATATATATATAGAGGGCATATATATATATTTTTTCCGGGTTTGAGCATTATATATATATTTATATATATATATATAATAGTTAGTTATTATAATAATAATATATTATCTATATTTAACATACAATAATAATAATAGTATTATATATATATAATATATATTAAATATATCATATATTATATACATATATATATAAACACTTAAAACCATAATCACAAAACAATATCATAGCAATTGACATAACAAAGCCTTTGAAACATAAAACAATTTAATAGGCAAAATAACAAAATCAT
Source organism: Trachelipus rathkii (assembly GCA_015478945.1). Lineage (NCBI taxonomy): Eukaryota > Metazoa > Arthropoda > Malacostraca > Isopoda > Trachelipodidae > Trachelipus > Trachelipus rathkii. The sequence goes on from JABUQX010054405.1 coordinate 39,303, forward strand.
CCATAAAATTATGGATGACACATTATTTTGTACCATAAAATAATAAAATCAAATATCCTTCCTAATTTAAAGAAATGGATTTAAAACTTCCTATCAGGAAAAAAGCTCAAATACAAACTAACAACAAAAATCCCGTACAGTGAACATCAAAAACGGGATTACCCAATTGCAATCCATCCCCCAACTTATTAACCTATCCACAGTCTATTTCCACAACGCAAACAGACCACTCAAACATAACTACCTACCCTGAACATCACCATTGCCACTACACACCAGAACCTAAACACTGCTACAAAAAATATGACCAACAATACATCAACCAAACCCAAACATGGCCAACTGATAATAGAATGTTTGCTTCACCAAACAAATCTATCACTCTATTAGTCACCACTGACAGCAAACTAGGTACCCCTCCCCAAATTTACTTAACAACACTGTAATTCCACTAAATAAAACTCCCAAAATCCTCGAAGTAACACTTGACACTACACTCACCCTTCAACTAAAACACATAGATAACTTAATTTCATCAGCAAACAGTGAAATCTAACATATTAAGAACCTATTGCCGGCAATGACATCTCAAACAACAAACAGATATCCACCACATAAACAAACAATTCATTCGTCCGACCACTTAAACTACGCCTCGCAAACTGGCACCCACTACGACCAATAACACACATAAAAAAAAACTTCAAACAACACAAAACAAAGCACTTACAATTTATAACAGGATGCATATCAACATCACAACAACATTTACATGAAGAAACTGAAATACTACCCATAGACAAAGAAATGATAGGGACACAATTCTTCGCCCCAAAGCTCAAACCCAGCATCCATGCCAACTACCCATCTCCAATTCTACAACACCGATTAACAACTTCTTCTTCACGCACTACTCTACAAAAACAAATTTGAACAACATCCCACACCACAAAACAATATCATCCTATACTAAACAAACCACACACACAGGACTATAACTGGAAACTATCTAGAACAGTATACTAACGAACATGCCACACTAACAACTCTCTTTCAAAAACTCATTTCAATTATGCCTCCAAATTAAGATCGGCTACCACCCAAACTTTGCAAATTATTACACAAGATATCAAACTCAACTAGTCCACTATAAATATCCTGCCAACCTGTAACACTGGTCCAGAGCCTATATCCAATTCTCCTTACCAGTCAACTCTAGATTCTCTACCCAGGCAATCTGGAACATTCTCAGCTCACCCCTAGACTGTGAGCAGGCTGTCCGTGGCGGGCGTATTCTGAACCATGTCGCCCGCTCAAGCAAAACACGTCGTCCAGAGGGCAAGCAGTAAAAGTTAGTGCAGTATATATATATATATAATTAATATATAATAATATATAATATATATATATAGATAATATATATATTATATATATATATAATTATTATATATATATAATAATATATATAATATTAAATAAGATAATATTATATATATATATATATATTACTTCATTAAAAGATTAATAAAATAACATAAACATGATAGCAATTTTCTTAAAAACACAAAAAGAATCTGTTACATATTAATAAATCTCATTCTTTATATCATAGTTGTTATATTGCTGCAGCATGTTTGACCACACTTAAAACCCCAGTCTGCTAGATTTCTCCTCTTTAGAATTGATTTTAGAGCCTTTCTGAAAGAAATTATTTTTGCAGTGCACTTTTAGTAGTAAATGCTAAAATCCTTATCATTAACTATACAGATCAAATTGTTTTAAAAAATTCATCAATTTTAATAGGATCAGGAAATGAGTGACTTTAAATATTAGATAGAATGGCCTATATGGCTCAAGAACTTGCTCTCTTAACTGGTTTTGAAAAATTCTCAAGAAAATAAATTGTAATTTCCTTGTTCCTTTTAATTTAACATTGATTCCACAGCAACTTTCTGATTTTTCTTAATTAACAGAAAGCAAAAGTTCTTCTGCAACTTCCAAAATGCTTTGAAAAATGTCTCATCGATTTTGCTCGAGAAAATCTTTCAAAGCAACATCACATTTTCAAATATGATTAAGAGCAGTTCTTGTCACTTATTATGGAGACTGCAATTGTAGTACATAATGGAAGATGAAGGAGAATAAGTTAACAAAAAACTTAAAAACAAATTTTGTTTTGATTACAGACTTCCAAAAATCTGAGTTTTTTGAAGATAGTTTAATATCTTAATCCAGTCAAGCTTCTCTAAAAATTCCAAACGCTTTAAAAATCTCTCTAGATCGTAACAATCCGTCGAAACTTTCACTAACCTTGTTTTCGCCATTTGTGTGGGTTTTGTCTATTTTGTGTTCAGGTAAATCTTTTCTATTTTTTTGTCCTTCATATGCATGTGAACAGCAATGGAAATATATAACGCCGTTGAATATTTTCGACAACTTAAACACCAATAAAAATTTCTTCATTCCTTCTCCACCATCATATTAATGTCCAAACAGAACGTCACTATTTAATAAAGCATTCGTAGTATTATCTCAGCTAGAGATTCTACTTTAATGCTTTTAACAGTCACTAACCTAAGAAATGTTTACGGACTACAAATATGTTTCCCCATTTTTATTAATACATTAATCCCCATAGGATAGGATTAATAGGAGCTTTAAAATGTTCATACATACCAAGTATGTAAATGGTGGATGTAAAGCTCTGTAACACATAATAATTCTCATGTATATAGAATATTGGGATTAATTGTTAAGCCTACCATATACATACCATATACATAGTGAACACATCATATATTCAGAAGAATACCATATATTCTCTTAATAAGTGGCTGTTAATTTTGTTACTATGACCTTAATCTCTCCACCAACGTTATTATTGCACCAGCCACCTTCCTCCATACACAAGGTAACAAATACCCTCCACAATCACTGTATATATATATAAATATATATATATATATACATAATATATATATATATATTATATATTAATATATATACTATATATATATTATATTATATTATATATATATATTATATATATATATTATTTTTTACCTTTTATTTTTTAATTTAATTTTAATAATTATTATATTATATTTACAAATATTATATATACTTAATATATATATACAGAAAAACGAAAGAAACACGCTAACAAATCTATGTTGTAACTAGTATCCTCCTTTCATAAATTGTATTTTATTATCCTTCCTTTTGAGCGAAAAGACTTGTTTGCGAGAGATGATAACAAACCCATGTAAATTTACGCTCTCTCACTCTCTTTTCCGTTCCGTTTATATTTAACATATGAAACCTTTGCGAAACAATTGGTGAGGAAATTGGCGTTACTATAATTTATATCATATACTATATTAATATAATATAATTGTATATATTATATAGTATACTGATATATATATATTATATATAGTATAATATATTATATATATATATATAGTATATATATATAGATACTATATATATTCATCACTCACCTTCTCCCCCAACACATGTTAATAATAAGAGCTGAAGAACCAAAAGTAGTAGAAGAATATTACCGCAAGTCGAAAAGAAAGAAGCCTTACCGCCCCCCTTTATACCTTTTTTGAGAGCTCGGTCGCAGTTCAAAAAATCCACCGAACAACTTCACGAACCTGACGACCCTTCACTATGGCATCTCGTTCATGTGGGGTTCATCCCGTCCCGAGGTGGCCAGAACCATACCCTCCTCACAAAACCTCGCCATACTTAATATTATGCACCTTTTTCTCGCCTCGCCAAACTCACATTTCCTCTCCTTTCAGGTATTGCTTTACCCACTCAATCAAATTTTTCTTCGTCTCCCAGCCGGTCGATCCCAACACACTCCACGCACTACATCCGCTTACCAACAACTATCATCCAATCCTTTCACATGACCAAAACAATCGAAACGTACCTTTATCTTCTTCATTTACCTCTTACATGAACAACTCTACTATACTCTCTCATTTATCAATTCTTCTCTCACCCTAACACTTTCCTAAGATCTTTCCATAACTAAACACATGTCTACTTTAGATCATAACTTGTAATTCCAGATCCATATATTCACTACTATACAATCAACACAGTAACAACATACCCTCACGTGTGCAGACCCCTATCGCACTCAAGACTTCGTCCCTTTAAATCCACCATTTAATCTGCACCAGCCACCCTTACTACATTCACAACTTCCTACACACTCAGCATACCCTTCCTTTCATCCAACATTTATCCTAAATATTTAAACTAAGACATTTTTCCAGCTCTCGCCATCTAAACCATCAACTGCACACCCGAGAACTTCCTCCACTCCAACATAACCCTTACTCTACATCTACGTTACTTTCAAAATCCCCTATTTACAACAACCCGCCAAATCTCTTACCAAATCCTCTTCGAACTATCTTCAGATTCACAACACAAAACCAAATCATGCCGCATATAATAGGTAGGGCTCCCTCTACTCTCTTCCCATTCTCCATCATTGCATAACCATCCTGCCACCCTCACCTCTATTAATTTCATAACCCCCATCCTATACAATATAATGAGCCAAAGAGATAATAAAACACCCTCCCCATTCCTCTTAATATTAACATCAATAACTTCTCGACACCATTTTTCTAAACAAGCTTCACTATCGATTCACTTTTGATTCCAATCAGAAGCTCCACCAACACAATAATCACTAACACCTGCATAGAGCTTCCCTATTAAATTCCCTAAATACAATTTATTTTCACACAATCCTAAAACCTTAAATATACATTATTCTATATATATATAGGCCTACCTAATTATATATTATATATATATTATATATATATCATATATATATATATAAGTATATATATATATAATATATATATATATAATATAATATTAAATATAAAAAATTATAGATATTATATATTATATATATAATATAATATAAATATATAATATATATAATTATATTTATATATATATTAATACTATTATATAAATATATATATATATATATATATATAGTATATAAATATATAATATAGTTATTAAGATTACGTTATCTCTTACTTACTATTTCAAACTTGCAGATGGCACCGAACAAGGTGAAAATGAATAACGATGTTACCTGCAGAATATTTAACTTGCTATATATTTAATATTAATTGAAATGAATGAGATAATTAAAGGGCAGTTTAGATCATTTTAATATTTACGTGAACGCAGAAAACATATAATCCATTCCTGCGAAATATATATAATATTATTATTATAAATATATTATATATATAGTATTATACTTACTTATATATTATTATAAATTATCAGTAATAGTATACATATATAATATATAATATATTATAGTATCTATATATATATATCATCGTAATGATTATACTATAATATATATGGGTGTATGACTACTAGTGCATCAGAAAAGCTTTAAAAAATTTTATTTACTAAGACGGCAATATTTCGTCATTTTAAATAAATGTCATTCATATATGAATGCATATCATCCAATTTATCTAAAGATCAAAACTCAGTTAATGCAAAATGCCTTCTGATTTATTATAATAATATATCATTATATATATTATATTATATATATACACATATCTACCATATATATATAAATATACGTAATAATATATATAATAAATACTATCATATATATATATAAACATATCCATATATATACTATACTATATATAATTATATCTATATATAAAATATATATTATTATATACATATTATATATATTATATATAATATATATATATATTATATATCAATATGTTGTTGTGTGTGTGTATATGTGTGTATTGTTTTGTTTGTCGCCGGCATTTTCAGGAGTTTAATGTGCTGTGTGTATGTATGTATGAATATATATAATACTTTTATTATGAATGGCTTTAGTTTATAATATATCTATATATAGATATAATTATATATATATAAATTATATATAAATATAAGAAATATATATATATATATCTATAGAATTACTATAAAATATAATTATAATATAAATATATACCATAACTATCTGTAAAATAAAGTATATATTATATATATATATAATAATAAATATATATAATACTTGTATATAATATATATATATATATTATATATATACTTATATATATATATTATATATATATATAATATTATATATATATAATATTATATATATTTATATAATATATAGATATAATATAGATTATAATATAATATATATATAATAATATATTCCATCTAACTATTATAATAATTATACTATATAATCGCAGTAATTAGTTATTTAAAATATATATTATTATATATTGTATATAAAATATATATAGTATATATCAAATAATAATATATATATATATATAATAATATATATATATATATATATATATAAATATTAATATATAAAATAATATATTAATATATAACTACTGTATATATATATAAAATATATATATATCATATATATAAATATATAATATCTATATATAAATATATATATATATATTCTATATAAAATATAATATATATAATATATATAAATATATATTATATATATATATAATATAATATATTATAATATTAAATAGTAATATAATAATATATATAATATATTTAATAAATATTTTATATATAGATGGGCCGTCTCAACCTTAGTGAAATTTAATCTTTAAACCCAACTTCCTACAAATCTCCTCTCTAAGCCACTTCTAAGTTTCCTTATCTCTCTCGACGTTTCTCTCGTCTTCCTTTACAACATAAACATTCTGCCTCTAACATAACAAAAAAAAAGTCTTGAAACCTCACATCCACAAAAACGGTTGCCTAAGGCCATGCTCAAAGAATGGGAGTTCTAGTATAGACGCAACTTTTTTCCTCTTCTCAGGTACCAACTATACAAGTGTCTCATCGCCCTTGTATTTAGTACCTCTCATACCTGGGGGGATGCTCTGTTTCACCCGGCTTTCATAGGTCGAGTCAACGCCAAAAAGGCTTATAAACTCTTCGTCCGTTTCTTTCTAGTTCAAATGACCCTCTATCTTGAGCCGATGTATGCTTTAGCTCTTTTCTAAGTACGTAAGCGCAATGCTCGAAGAAACCTTTCCACTCGCACCCACCACCTTTGCCGACGCCCGACCGGAATCACAAGATGGTCTGTGTCGCACATGAGTTTTAGTTGATATAGAGACTCCAGACTGTCGCTGCGGTGCTTCCTTCTTTCCTAGCCACCTTGTTCTGTGGAATTCTCTTCCATCTTCTGTTTTCCTACTCAATTTTAATCTCCCTCAACTTTAAAGGCCTTGTCTGTCTCATCTGCTAATTACGTGAGATGATATATTAGAATCAACACCCCCTCCTTGAATAGGCTCTGCCAGTGAGCAACACTGTCAATAAAATAAAAAACAAAAATACAGTAAATATATATTTTATTATGTTAAATAGTAATTATAATTATAACATAAATATAATTTGTAGATATTTACTATTAAAATAATGTAAAGATTGGACAATTTTAATATATAATACTATATATATATCATTTGTCATATTTTATCGATGAGACACGGGTTCAGTATCAATAAATATTTCTGTTGTCTTGGCAGTTAAACCTTTATCAAATCCTTTAAACTTGCGCAAATATTAAGGTCAAGCGTTCAATGAGCAATTACCAATGTTTGCGAAGCTGTGCAGGGTTTGCAAATTATCAAGATATAAGCTGGAGTTTATCGTAAATAATATTAAAAGATATCCCATATCACAAGTTTTAAATCGATAGTACAAAAAAGCAAAAAGCCATTAGGCAAAATATCTCTGCTTAAATACTATTGGTCAGTAACTCTCAACTATGGTTAATTTACGAAAAATATAATATATTCCTAACTAGATAATCAAAATTAATTACAAAACCTAAACATATTACATGCCTAATAATTATCTACACAATGTCTTAAATAAATTGCTTTTTGATAGTAATAATAAATGACGCAATTATGAAACAATCAATTTACTATAAAAAAGCAGAGAAATACATTATAAAAGTTTTTCTAAAGTTATAATAATTTAAACTTGTGGATCTTATAATTGCGAAATTATGGCCTTCAGGAAAGATATATCTTGAGATATATATATATATACTATATATATATTATATATATTATTTTTTTATTAAATTCTTAATAGTATAATATAAGATATAATATAATATTCATATAAATATATATATATAATATATATATATGTATATACAGTTATAATATATATAACTATATTATATATAAATCATATATATATCATATATATATATATAATATATATATATATATATATAATATATTTATAATTATAATAATACTTATACTTATATAATTATAATATTACTAATACAGTATATATATATAATATATAATATATATAATATATATATACTATATATATATAGATATAATTATATATTAAATATATATATATATATATATATATATATACATAATATATATATATATTTATTTATATATATATAGTTCAATATTATAATATAATAATATATATATATATATAGTAATTATATATATATATATTATGCATTATATATATATATAAGTAAATTATATATATATATGTATACTATAATATTAATTATATATATACTATATATATATATATAATATAATAACAAATATAGGCGCTATATTATATAGGCTATAATATATAATATAGGCTAATATAATATAACTAAATATAGGCTATTATATATATAGGCCATATATAATATAGATATATATATATTATATATATATATTATATAGTATATATATATAAACTATATAATATATATACTTAAATATATATATAATATTATAATACTATATATATATACTATATTTATATATATATAATATAATATATACTATATATACTATTATAATAAACAAATTATATAAAATATATAATATTATATAATAATTTATATATAATATATTATATATATATATATATATATTAACATATATACTAACCCTTAATATCTTTTCAATATTTTAATTTTTCGTTTGGACATCAAGCCTATAGTTTCTTTATTAAAGTTTATATTACATTAATTTCATTTCTTCAATATATTAATCCACCATTTGCTATATTAATATTGGAACATTAATCTTAAAGGATGAGACTAACTGACCCATCTACAATAATCCTGCTCAAATAATATTATCATATTCATTCATTATTTATATGGCTTTAATTTGTGAATTGACGATGTTTTAAAAGCTCCTTGTTGATGTTTTATCTTTATTTTATTATCGTTATTATTAAGTTTGTGTACAGGAATCAATGTTCAATTACAAATATTTGTTTAATTGAAGCTTTATTAAATTTTATCTAGGTAATTATCATCATTTATTCGTTCCGGCGAGGTTTAAGTGAACGTTTTAAAAGAAAATTTAATTAAATTTTTTTTTTCATTTTTTAGTTTAGTAATTAACAAATTTTAAAATTTCTACAAGAGCCTTGTAGTAAATATATCATAGGTATTAAGTCTTATCTTCACCTACAGTAGCCATTGTTATAATTTTGGACTTAAAATTTTGAACGTTAGTATTTAGTTGTGTTAAATTTTTTTATGTTATTCCCGTTTCTCTTTTTTCTTATTTGTCTTATTTTTCTGCTGGTCAGTGTGTGTGTGTGGTGTGTTGAAGAAAATGGCGGTAGCGAGGGGCGGGCTTTACATTAACTTTCCCAACATCCGCGGCTTAAATCTAACTTTGCCTCTGTGGAATATCACCTCCCCATTAACTCTATCCCTAACCTTTGCTCTGCTCTGAATTCAGATGCTAAGATTCATCCCTCTACTCTTTTAATCTTTTCGAACCTATAACTTATTTCATAATTTCCGATGAAGTGGAGGGGCCTATGTAAACATTGAATTGTTAGAAAGAAAGTCATCTCAATTCCTAACTTCATGCTCTGTTGGCTCAAAATCATTTCTTCTCATCTACTACAATAACTCCTTTGCTCTCTACTGTTCTTCCTAACAGAAACAGATTTCACTCTTTCTTTGAATATCTTACTACCTCTCACCAACTATTATATCTTACTCATCCAAAATACTTGAGGTCCCTCTATAGGTTGATTCTCCATGTACACAACATGAATGTTGGATCCTCTCATTACTATTATTTGCGTGTGGGAGAGGGCCAAATTCATTCAGCATTCTTAACGATCGGGAGCAACTAATCAAAGAACTACACACATCCGGATCTCCTAACCAATCTTGAACACACCTTGCCTATGTTCACCACCTATCCTCTCCTATTCAAAATACACTACACTTCAGCTCCCTATTGGTAAATCTGACCACAACCCTCTAATATCTCTTACTTTAAACTCTTCTCTCCAAAACAGCTCATCCAGCCCTATGCGTTTTTTCTGGCACTTTATCGGGTATTGGGCCTGCGTCGCTTCTACCTAACTTATAATGAATGACTGCTTGCACATTGATACGCTTCGGCTTCTCACTAAATGTGAGATGCTGTAATCGTTGACGGATTGAAGCAGGTTCATCCTTCTTCGACTTAAATCTTTCTCTCCTATAATCCATGGTTCGATCGTGCCTGTTCTCTAGCCATTCAGGCTAGAGACAGCGCTATCGGGTGAAAATTCTCGATCTCCTATCACTCTCGCTAATTCATTCAGCTAGAAATCGTTCGCAGAATACTCTCGACAGCAAAAGCGGCTTTCATCAAATCGAAGGTCACTAACCATCCTGTTTCTCCTAGATAAAATCTTCTGCCTATTTCCAAAACAATCCTCTAACAACTTCTGTAAATCTGCCTTCCTCTCTTATTCGCTCTTATGGTTCTGTTGCTAACTCTTCCACTGAAGGCCAATCTCTCGGCCCCTATTTTCCTCTAAACTCACCCTGGGACGATTCTGCATTCCTCTCTCCTCCACTTTCTCCTTCTCAGGTGTCCTGATGTCTTTGCCCTGTGATTACATTTGATCGGGGCATGGCTCCTAATCGATAACGTTAGGAAGGCGGGTGGCCCGGATTGCATCCCTCCCCGAGTTTTGAGGAGTGTGCTTCCGAGCTAAGAGCTGGCCCCTCCCCTCGTCAACTATATTCTCTATGTTTCAATACTAACACTCTCCCTCAGTGTTGGAAGCACGCACATGTCCAACCTATTCGAAAAAAAGGATCTCGATCCTTCCTAACTATCGCCCTATAGCTCTCACCTGTGTTCTATCTCAAGATCTTTGAACCCTTCTTAACTCTCACCTTCTTAGACCCTCTATCTCATTCCTCTTCCGATCCCAGTAACGGCATTTCGCGTTCCTGAGATCTACTTAGTGATATACTTTCCTATTTAACCGATTTATGGTTTCCCCCCTAAGAACTACAGGAGATGCGCGGTGCCTGAAACTATCCAAACATTTGACGCTATGGCACTCCGTCACTGCTCTTCCAAGCTCCCCTCCTTTGTTCCTCCTTCTCTTTGCTTATTATGTCTAGTTTGTTTCAAATCACTCAATATCGCTGTTGTTGAAGTTCTTCTTCTTTTCCTATCAATAGTGGTGCTCCTCAGGTTCTTGTCTTATTCCCTACTTTATTCCTACTTTCATTAATATCTTCTCACCTACTGCACATCTAACTCTCTTCATTCTATGCCATGACTCGACCCTTCATTCTCAACCACATTTCAATTCTGCTCCCTCTTTTACTTACTAGAATTTGCCTCTCGTCTTACATCAGTCCGTTCGTATTCTCCGCTATTCTGATAGAATTTTCCGGTGAGTCGTTCTGAACGGAACACGGCTACCGTGCAGATAGAGAACTGAACCTGGTTCATGAAAATCAATCTTTAAAACTCCACCTCTTCAAATCTCCCTCCTCTAAGACAACTTCTAACTTTCGCTATCTCTTTCGACGTTCTCTACTCGTCTCCCTGTTGACATTAAAAATAATTTTTGCCTTAAAAAAACAAAAAAATGTCTGAAACCTCACTCCACACAGGTTCTAAGCGGCCTCAAAAGAAACCTGATTCGTTTAGCGGCAAGACTTTTTTCCTCTATCACAGTTACCCAGTAATACAAGGCCTCATCCGCCCTTTATGGCAGTACTGCTCTCATATCTTGTGGCTCAGGTTTACACCCGACTTTGTGATAGAGTCGAACGTGCAAAGGCAAAATTACTTATAAACTGTCCGTTTCTTTTCGGCGCGATGTTGGTGCTTATCTTTTGCGGGACGCATGTGGTGCTTTATCTCTTTCCTATATCCGTGCGGCAAGCTCGAGGAACTTTGAACTCGCGCTGCCCACCACTTTAAGAACGCCCTCGTAGCACATAGTTGCTGTTCGGACACATGAGTTTTGTGTTGATCATTAGCAACTCCAGACTATCGCTGCCGCTCCTACCTTCTTTCCGCACTCTTTCTGTGAATTCTCCTCCATCTTTCTGTATTTTCCTACTCAATTAATCTCCCTCACTTTAAAGCCTGCGTCTGTGCTCATTCTGCGTAATTTCGTTAGTGATGTTTTGTTATTTTAACATCCTCCTCTAATAGCTTTGCCCAGTGACGGTGCGAATAACTGTAAAAGAAAAAAAAAAATATTACCATTTTGTGACAAAGGTATTTAAAAACTTAAATGATATATACTTTTAATTATTATTATTATTATTATTATATATTATTATTATTATTATATATTATTTATATTATTGATTATATCTATTATTATTAATTATTATTATTATTATTATTATTATATTATTATTATCATTATTTTATTATTTGTTGTTAAATCATTATTATATTTTATTAATTTTATTATTTTATTATATATATTATTATTCATTTTCATTACTATTATATATTATTATTTACATTATTAATTATTATCTATTATTAATTATTATTAATACAATTTTTAATTTTTGATATGAAAAAAAAATCACATTTATTGCTATCCTGAAACTAGTTTGTTACCCAGGCTGGGTTAACATGTGCCACTCTCAAAGATTCACGATATGCATATTATATTGAATTCAAGCGAACAACTGCGATTGTTTTTTATCAAAATAGCTATAGGTATAGGGGAAAATAGACACCTGTGATGATAGTGTATTAAGTACCACAGGGAGAGCGAAAAGCCATAATGAATCAATGACTTAGTTGATTAGTTCCATTTGGAGGAATTATTGTGTCGCGTTTATGAACTATGTAAGATGTAAATTATTTTGATTAGGTAAACATATTTAATGTCTCTGTGTTGTCTGCAATCAGCATTTTACAAACAGATTTCATTAGAAGTGACCAGTATTTATATATATTTTTATATTTTTTATTTAAACTAATTTTCTTTGTATCATAAGAACACAATGTTGCTTTACTGCAACGAAATTACTGTGACAACTTCATGACTATATAAATTGTAATTTATTTGTCATCCATCTACACTTTAGTTTTTTTTCAAAACACTTGACCCAATATCTGCAATACACAAATAAATTTGCAGGAAAAATGAATCAAGGAAAGAAATTAATTGAAAAACTTCGAGCCCGTTTTTATATATGAAAAAGCATCGCTTAAATAATTAAAATGGAGAAAACTTTTAATATCAATGATTTGTGAAAACTTTTCTAATTAAAGATTTTCTTTGTGCATTAATTATAAAAAAAAAATTCATACTCCTACGTAGACCATGTAATGAATAAGTTTAATAACTCACACACCAGAAAAATTGAAAATGTGCTGTATATTTACAGGTTATTATATAAAAAACATTTTGTAATGTTTTGTGGAGTGTCGGTTTAGGGACTTTTCTATTATACAATTCATCTTTGTTGATGAAGAAGAATAGGAATACGGATTTGAATATTAAAATCTTCCTTTCAATTCCGTTCAGAGTCAAAATTAGGAAGAAAATTCTATGGAATCCAAAACAAAATTTTCAGTTACAAAGGATTAAAATAATAGAAGAAGAATAGGTTAAACGCTCTCAGGAATTTAGTTTGGAAAGTAAAGAGAAAATATTGGAACCATGAAGAATCTAAAAAATTATTTGCCATTAGAATTTTCAAGTTTTAATACTTCATTTTCATTCGTTTTAAAGAAATTAAGATAATGGTTTAAAATTGAATTATAACATAGCAACTTTTACATCTTTCTCATTTTACCATCTATTTTTAATAGAAATATTCTCATTATTTTTGCTAACTTATACTTAAATTCTCAGCAAATTTTAAATTCGTATAACCATTTTATATATCTAAACGGAACTACTATAATTAGACTGTGACTATGTCAAGTAAATTCCAATTATATTTTATGAATATTATATACAAAGTAGTGATATATATATTAAATTATATTCTATATATATTAATTCATATTATATTATTTACACATCATATTTCATATATATTATATATATTACGTAAGTTGCAATCAAACATATAATATACTATATATATATATATATCATATACTTAATAACTATAATATAATATTATATATATATATATACATATATATATATATATATTATATATAATATATATCTATGTACATTAATAATATACATATAATACACTAATATATATCTATATATATATTTATTATATATAAGATTATAAGATTATATATATTATATAAATAAATATATAAATAATCAATCTGCTATTTTCATGTATGATTTGCGCTAAATGTTGATTCTTAAGGTGAGCGTCTAATCTATCTTTATTCAAATATCTGAAGGGGCAATGTGGACAAGCATGTGACCTAAAATCTTCATGTAGATTATTATGTATGCTTAATATATAGATATATTATATATAATATTATATACTATATATATATATATATATATTATAATATTATTATATATAAATCAGTATATATTACTATTATATATATTATATATATATATTTACTATATAATAATAATATAATTATATACTATATAATTATAATATATATATATATATATAATATATATATATATGATATTATATATATATATTGTATTATTTTATTTCAATTGCATGTGTGGAGATGATTATCAGTGCACAGCCTTGTGTGAGACGGTTTTTGTTTCATATCTTTTTATACTGTGCGGTGCGTTTAACAGTCTTATTTAACTTGTGCGAGCGTTAATTATTTAAGTTTTAATAATTTTTGAGGTTTTCAATATGTTCAAGTATTCACGTATTCAAGTGTTCAAGTATTGACGTATTCAAGTGTTTCAAGTATTGACGTATTCAAGTAGTTTGATGTATTCAAGTGTTCAAGTTTGACGTATTCACAATATATGATTCAAGTTTCAAAATGGTTCAAGTATTAAACATGGTAAAACGTTGACGGTAAAAAACATCCATTGTGTGAAAATTGTTCAATGCGTATCATAGGCAAGGCACTGGCATAGGCCACATCTAACAGACTCTTAATTTTCATTCTAAAAACATCTTCTATCATAGTTCTCTAGTATCAAATCGATTCAATTAAACTGTCAAAGATTTGTTTATTTAAGATAGAACCGCACGCTATATCCAAACTTGTACCCGCTCCACTTGTCTTTGTGTTTAGTGCGTAGCACAGTAGTGTAATTGTGCTTGCTACCATAATTTATTATTATTCTATTCATTATTATCATAATTATTATTATTATTATCATTAATTATTATTATTTATATTATATTATATTATAATGATCTATTATATATATATTAATCATTATTATATTAGGGAATACTGACATAATATACAATTTGAAAATAAGAAAACATTAACTCAGTATTGAATGTAATTAATTAAAATAACACAGGGAGCAACATCCCCTCATCACAATATTCACGCTAAATGACAAATTTGCTATATGTAACCAACGAATTTAATGCCACCAGCCACCTTCCTTCCTGCCATTCCCAACGTTCCTACCTACACTCTGCATCATCTGTTCCCCTTTTCATCAACCATATATCTAAAAATTTAAACTCAAAAAAACACTTGTTCCAAGCTGCTCACCATCTTCAACATAACTTACACAATAGAGACCGTCCTCTACTCACAACCATAAACCTTACTCTTATCTACCTTACTTCAAACCCCCTACTTACACACCTACTCAAATCTCTCTACAATCTCTCTAACTCTCTTCAGATCGCCATACAAAACCAAATCAACCCCATATAATAAGTATGGCAACCTCCACTCTCTCCACTTCTCCATCATTCTAACATCCCCTGCCACCCCCCCACCTCTTATTCTTTCAAAACCCCATCCGTATACAAAAGAAAACCACAGAGAAAAATACTTTTATTAACGTCCCCTATTTATTATTAGTCAGAGTCCCCATAGACAATGATCTTACCACACGTTTTACTTCGTCATACATTAGTTTTGCTCTCCATTCAAAACTTCCACCACACCTTATATCACTAACACCTGCTATGAGCTTCCCTATTAATCCTATATACGACTGTGCAAATCCATAAACCTAAAACAAATTATTCTTCTCCTGCCTCATTTTCCACATCCAATCATTTTTCAAGACCAAAATACCAGCATATTACCTTCCCTACAACACTCAAGAACTAAATCCCTCACAATTCCTACAGTTACTTATCCCCCCTATTCTAGTAGATAAGGTTACTACTAGAGCTCTACTGCCAATCAATTCAAACTATACCTCCTTAAATATTTACTTACACTTTTTAAATAATTTCTGATACGACCTATTATAATTATATATAATACTATAGTTAATAATATAAAATATATTAAGTATATAATATATATTTTATATTATATACTATATGTAATATAGCTAGCTAGTAATCTAATAGATATTATATTTTACTATAATATATCAAATAATATATATATTGACAACTTATATTTAGCATGAAATTTAGTAGAATTAACATATATAAGAAACAATAATATCAATACGTAGGAACATAGATAAGAAAAAATTATATTTTCAAGCAAAAATTAATGAAACTTTGCAAGTACTTTGCAAATTTCAAGTACACAAACGGTGCAAGACGGTAGACAGTACAATATAACTGGTTTAGACTTCTACAAGTACAAGTACAAGTACACAGTGTACACTGGTGGCTGGAAACCAATCCTCGATAGTACATTACTATATACTATATATATAATATATATATATATAGTAATAGCTATATATATATATAATATCTATATATATTATATATATAATATATAAATATATAAATTATCGGTACCAAAGTGGGAGCGGAATCTGAGAAAATTTTACAAATTGGAGGGAACTTTTTATTTGTAATATTTATAAATGTATTGTCATAATTGTGACACATGGTAACCCAAATATAATATAATATGTTTAATTTATTAAAATTGGAGTAAATATGGCCGCGAAATTAAATGGGTGAGCTCCCCAAAAACACTTGAACCTACATACATTGTATGTATGTCATCACGAACATTCTATATTTAAACAGTAGCTCTTACAAGGCTAAAATGACCCCCTATACACCAATTTATCAAAAACAGGTACGTAAAAAGGTGGTGAAATTGGTTGATATGTTTTTAAGCCCCAAAAAAGCAAAAAAAGTGGGTATCTGCGCGAGGGGTAAGGGGGTCGCACATCTCTAGAAATTTTAACCATATCCTTCAGACCATGCTAACTGAGTTCGCATACCGCTTTGGTTATGTGAATTTTTAAAAAACGGATTTGTTTCGACCGAACCCTAAATATACTATAACATATAATATATATATAATACTATATATTATATATTATAATATATTATAAATAGTAATAACTATATAGATATATATATAATATATTACTAATATATATACAAATATCATTATATATATATACTTCTCTGCATAACAAGTGTGCTGCCCTCTTCCTCCAGTAATATCTGCCTCAACATCAAGCCGCCTATTCCTTCCCACAATTTATCTAGATCAACATTACCGCGTCTACTACTCTCAAGACTCATCCTAGTACACCCCGGTTCTAGTCGGAGTTGTCGAGCTGTCGCAATTTTCCTACGCTTCAGCTTATCCGCGCAAGTACCTGTCAGCACCACTTGTGATGGCAGCTCTACACTGTCAATCTCCCCATCATCTACCTAAGCTCGCCAATGAACGACTGTGCTCTCAATATCCTGACAACTCTTCACGTGAACCAACCGAGTAGAGGTAGTACGAAAATCCCGTGTAAGTGACTCGAAGTCGGAGTCGAAATTATAAACATCAATAAAAATATTATTATTAATTAATTATTCATTAATTATTCAATTATTGATATTATTACTTATTATTCATTATTATTATTATTGATCATTATGTATTCTTATATTATTATTATTATATATAATATTCAGATATTATTATATATTCATCATTAGTCTATTTTATTTTATGTTATTGTTTTTTTATTTATTGTTATTGTTATTTATTGTTTGTAATGTTATTGTTATTATTCTAATTATAATATTATTATAATTATTATATTATTATTTTTATTATCTATTATATTATTATTATTATTAATTCATTATGATTATTATTATTTATTATTATATATTATTATAATATAATATTAATATTAATATAAAATTATATTACATTAATATTAATATAAAATTAATATAATATTTTATTCATTATTATTATTATTATTTATAATTGATTATTATTCATTATTATTAATTATATTATTAATATTATCTTCCTATTTATATATAAGTATGCATTTTCATAATCATCCATTATTATTATTATTATATTCATTATTTATTATTATATTACTATTATATAATCCTCACTACAGCCACGTCTCTTATTGCTAGACCTCATTATTATCAAGCTATTATATAATATATTATACTATTATTATATTATTATTATCATTATTATTATTATTAATTTATATAATCCACCTCTATCCTCACGCACTCCTTGACAAACCCATGCGTGCAAACAAACTAGCCACTCGCAAACATGGTCTCGTGACAATAAAAATAACAATAATTGCATTATAATACGTTAATTCGTTCCAAGATGAAAAACAATGTATGGGTACAAGACTGTAGCACC
Source organism: Trachelipus rathkii (assembly GCA_015478945.1). NCBI lineage: Eukaryota > Metazoa > Arthropoda > Malacostraca > Isopoda > Trachelipodidae > Trachelipus > Trachelipus rathkii. The sequence goes on from JABUQX010054405.1 coordinate 58,436, forward strand.
TTACATCTTTATCTTTGTATTTACTTACTTTACCGCCTTGACATTTCGAGATTAGATTCAATTGCAGAAGTGATAATTTTTTTATTTTCTCAAAAGTCAATCGAAAAAAAAAAAATAGTAAGAAAAATGTTTATTACGGTATTTCGTAAGCCCTAAATGGGCCAGAGTCGAAATTGAATTTAGACTTCTGCAGTCGGATTCAGAGTCGGAGTCGAAAATTTTTGTTTGAGTGTAGTCGAAAAATTTCTTTTTTAGTTTATTCGGAGTCAGAAATAAATTTGGAATTCTAAGGATCGGAGGCGACAAGTCGGTAGCGAGTCGAAAAATTTATTTTATGACTCCGCAGCCCTGATTGTAAGTACCTTTAAAATAATTTGGGACGTAAACTATTTTTTTTAAATGTCTGAAACTTGCCAAAACCAGATGAAAACAAGGAAATTTATAAAATAAATTTATAAGTATACTTTTTATTACACATCTAATGTTTACTTTTAATAACTAACAAAGTTTAAAATTTCTCTTCGAATGCAAAAGAAAAAAAAACGAACAAAGTTTAAAATTTCTCCTTGAATGCAAAAGAGAGGAGACAAAGAGATGGAAGCCAGTTTTAGTTTTAGTTCCAAGATGGATTAAAAGGGATGTTGAAGTAGATCCTCCTTACACTTTTACTTCAGAATTGACAGTACAGGAGACGAAAAGCAAAACAACAATAAATTGTCTAAAATGCCAAATTTGACAATTTTGTGGTGATAGAGAACCAAGACTTGGAAGGAGGTCCGATCTGAGAGGAAAGAAGCTCATTACAGTCAACAAAGATAATGAACATATTGTGAGAAATATTTGCAACACTGACAGAATAGTGAAGGAACTTTTTACTTGTGTCAGTGCGTAAAATTTGTGTGACCAAGAGAAGGTGCCCTG